>VYZW01018742.1:7088-24653 GCA_013401315.1 Balaeniceps rex | reverse complement strand
AACATGCTTTGTTGTTTTTACACTTCAATTTTCAATGTTTCTGCTCAAATATGTATCACAACATAGACAGCAGAAAGAGTTATGAAAAATTTATTATTAATGCATGTTTTTTTCCTCTGCTGGAGATAGAAGAACTTTGTTGTGCATGTTATAAAATGTTAAATATTAGAATTATTTAAAGTTAATAGGATGCCAAAGAAAATGACTAATAATACATTATACAATTAGATGCCTTTCATATTAGTGAATCCATTAAGAAAATAAAATACATTCAAACAGAAGAGTTCTGATTTTCAATTTTTAGCAAGGATTGCCCATGTGTAAAGCTAAATTATTTATTCTTTTTTTAAAAAAAAAAAAAAAACTGCTGGATACATCAGTTTGCAATTATTTGCATTATGTTTGAATGTTTTATCATGTGGCTCTGATTCAAAAATACGTATCTCTAAGTTGCTTTAGCGTCTTCATTTGTGCCAAGCATTAAACATGGAAAAAAAACAAAAGTAAGTTTCTTTCCCCGGGTTCAGCAGGACATACCGCAAGCCCTCGATATTGCTCTTTCAGCTGTTTTAGGTGTCTTTTTGTTACCACTCTTTAGCCCAGATGTCCTCATGCAGAATTTCACATCTCTTGTTTGCCCTCCCAGTTGTACCTTTTTTTCCAGATAGGATCAATTGCCTCCTGTCCCACCCATACCGAGCTCAAGCCAGGCACCATGCAGCTTTGCCTAAAGTTATTCAGATGTTATCGCATACTGTTCTCTGAGCACTGGCTACTACTTTTTTTTGAAACTAGTTATCCTGCCTCCTCAGCTGATGTCCAAATTATCCTTGAAAAAAACACTGAGCAAGCAGCTAACTTTTCTTACAGTAAGAAACAGCTTCCACACCAAAGCGATATAATCTTCTAGCCATTTTTCTCCTGTATTTTCCTTCTCTTTTTGCATTGATGCTCTGTCTCTAGAAAGGCATCCAACACCAGCTAAAGAAAGTTCCACGAAGAACAAGTAATCTCCTCCTCCTCACATCCATCTTCTCTTCACTGCTGCTATCTACTTAATTAAGTCGTTCTCAATCTTCTGTATCATAAGCACATAATGTTGGTTGATGGAAATGTGTTTTGAAATCCCTGTTTGTTTGTTTTTTAATTATCTGATTACACTTGGAAGGGAAAAAAAAAAAAAGAAAGAGACATCTCTCTTTGGCATAGTATAATAAGTAAAAATCCAGCAATAGCACTCTATCTTTTTCTCTTTCAAGAGACTTTTTTCACCTTCTAACAGTCTACACAGTCCAGTCTTCACAGTTCATGGGATTTATAAATGTGACGAACCCAACCGCGGGCAAAGTTTGGTAACATCATTTGAAAACTGATGGGTTCAAGTTAAAGACGCCTCTTATTATGATCTTTACTCAGCTTGTGAGAGGTGAGGAATGCCATGCTTAGAGTCTGCTGAGGTTTATAGCAGGCTGCTGTTACCCCAAAATATCTCCTGCCCGGATATGTCCCAATGTCAGCCCAGGGTGCAACTCATGGATGAGCCAAGTCTCCCACATTATGTCAGCTGGCAATAGGGGGGAAAAAAGAGTGTTCAACAGGGACATGGAAAAGGATTCTAAACTAGCAGATTTGGCTGCGTCTTGGACACTGCTTGTGAAGTAGAAGGGCAAAAATATTATAAAATATTTGTTCCATTACATTCAATTTTTCACTTCCTGATTATTTCAAAATTTTACCATAGTTACGGTGTATAAATAATAATAGTAATTATATGAAGAAGACACAATGTGTTGAAATTAGAACCACGGATTCATAGGTTGATTTCAAAAGGCATCATTCTCACAGCTCACCCCGAGGTGTTTGTCCACATGGAGGCTTTTGATTAGGCTCAGATTATTACAGTAGAGTTGGGAAACAGGACCTTTCATCTCAAGAGATCTGAACTATCCCTGTTACTTTTACTGACAACAGGCACGCTACAGACTGAATAGTGTTAACATTCAGATGAGAGCTGAAAACTCAAGTGAGAGCTATGCTACGTTCTCACTTTTAAGACTCTGGTACCATGCATAAGTTTGAAATTAAAATACAGTGTGACTACCTCTCTAAGTGTTTAAATTAATATGTTTAATAATCCCTACAATAATAAGTCTAAAGTGTAAACTAAGACTTGCAAGAGGAGGAAGGAACTTCTCTTTCTTTATGTATGTAGTATGTATTTGTTCAGTGGTATACAACAATTTTCTGTATTGGGATTTCTTAAAGCTCCTTTTTTTATAAATCTTGTTTTTTCCACTAAATATATATGCAATATTTTTATACACATATATATGATGGGATTTTTTTAAAGGGAAAAAGCCAATGGTGTAGTTAAGAAAAATTATTCATTTGCCTATATATAGGCATCTAACGTTTCTTAAATGCTCCAAGAGATCTCACCTGGCTTCTAGCATCCATTTTCCAAGGACACAACTCTCCTGTATATCCTCTGCTAGACCTGAGAGCCTTGTGAGCGTCACTCAGTGTCCTCTAAAGTGGCACTAAAAACCAATGATTAGGTAACTGAATCAAGGCCAAAATGTCCAAAGACTGTTTTAAGGGAAGATGCTTTCAAAGACCATGACAATTTGGTCATGCAAAAAATTCCACTGAATTACACAATAATACGAGAGAGAGAGAGAGAGAGAGAGAGAGAGGAGTATTCCGTTTTAAATCCATAAAAAATGATAGTATGAGTGACTTGAAAATTTCTTAAGAAACCTAATTTATTTTCAGCAGGAATACATTTCTAAGAAAGACTGTATCTACAAATGAGACAGTCAATAAAAGAACATAGGTTTCCTCATAAAAGCAAAAGTTTCCAATGATTATAGAAGATGTAGTTTAGATTTTTTTTTTTTTGTTTTGGTTTGGTTTTTTTTCCCCTCCTAGATTTTTTCTTTTGAAAGTTTTCCAGTTTGGCCCCCAGTGATGTCCCGGTTTGATCCCCAGCACTCTTACCTCCCACTAAAATAACCAATGGAGTTCAACAGTTAAACGCATTACCAAAGTCTCCCCCAACCAAAATCACTCGCTACTCAGAACAGTTGTATCTACCAGAGTATTTCTGGTTTTCCCAGTTCTCTGTATACAGGAGACCACAAATACCATGATAAAGCCTAATTCCACAGTGTGGTAACTTCTCATGCCATGCCACCCTGCATAACATTATGTAATGTACATCCACATATAACATCACCCTTTTTGTCGCAGACCCTATTGCATGTTCGTATTTGTCAGCTAGCATTACATATAAACCACAGAATTACAGATATTGACCACAGGGGAGAAAAACACCCCAAATATTAGGCCACACCATGATCTTGTAAGACATTGAGCATGACCAACTTTAAGTAGGAGCTATGCAGCTTAGTTCTCCAGGGTATCCATCTCCTTGCAGCACAAGATCACCCCAGGCAAAATACCTTTGACACTTGGTTCGGTTTATCTGTAAATATGCCTGGCAACCCCCAGCTTCTGGAGATTATTCCATCATCCTAAAAAGCATAGTTAGAAAGTTTTTCCTGTTAATGCTTTTAACGAATGACTCAATAAATTATTTCCTTTCCTTGTTATTTTGGAGCTCTGTGGACTGGTATTTCCTGTAGCAGCACTATCAGCACAACAAACCCAAACAAAGTGTCACCCATGACAACGAAGAGCATCCCCCAAAAAAAGGCAATCCCTTGCTACAGCATGCAAAACTACAGTCCTCCTCAGAGCCTAAATAACACTCCTCGAGGGGTTATCAAGAAGCTCTTCAACTTCTTGAAGTGTTACTAAGCAAAAAGCTATTGTAACGCAAATAGTGCTGTGGTTAGAAAAGAAATAAAAGGCGTGTCTTAAATGCTTGATCATACAATACGTGCCATAAAATCCACGGTATGTTTGTGGCTGACCACACTAACCTACTTTACTGCCTCTTCTGCCCCATTCTACCGGCTTATTCATCACACCATTGAAAAGAAAAACATGACAATACCATTGGTAAGAGAAATTGTACAGTGTCTAGAGCTACAGACTGAGCAACTAAGACTTATAATCCTGATTATCTTTCTCTCTTCCTTCACACTGAAAACAAAATAAGTTGTATTGGAAAAACATTAATATTCTAGCTCTATCATCCTTTTTTTGTACACAATGCACATTATTTACAAAATAATTCAAAACATTGATTGCAAAATTAGTATTTCCATCAGGTTTTATCATCTGACTTCTACTTACAAATCACTGTTTGGGGTACTACACTTTGCCCCTTCCCCTCTGGAAAGAGAAGGGTAAGATGTGGAAACCACACCTTCTTTTGAATAATAAAAAATAAATTAAAAAAAAGTTCTGTATCTTAAAACAGACATTCAGACACAGAGAGAAAAGGGAAGAACCCACATCAGTAACATGCATGTATTAATTGATTCACCAACTACTGTGGGCTCAATTAAAGTATTCTGTTGTCAGAGTTTTAAAGCTTGGGAAAAAAATAAAAAAAAAAAAGAAATTCTTGGCTACAGCTTGGCATATGCAGGTCTTAACCCAGAAACAAGCTGTTTTATAATTATTTCTGAAAATTGCTTCAGTCCATTTTATTTTCTGTGCTTGCCTGGGAAGTGTGAAAAAGAAAGAAAAAACTATTTTTGACTCAAGGCTTTCAAGACATTTTGGTTCTCAGCTAGCAAGTAACCCAGTTTGAGCCTGATATTTCTAACGTGAACTTTGGACCGCTCTCACTGGTTTCTCAGTGAGACTGGTTACATGAATAACTGCTGGCAGAAGTGAGGAAGGCTTTGCTGTCTGGGCCATACTTGATGACATGGAGAACATCACCAAGGCTGGAGGGTGGCTCTAAGGTTAGACCCCAACCAAGACATGTTCACGTGTTTCTAAGCTTACTCGCATATGCCTGAAAAATACCTCCTAAAATGTCTAAAATGTATGAGATGGCAGAATACAATGGGAAATCTCACTAATGCATATGCACAAGAAATTAAGGACCCACAGACAAAAAGACAAGTGACTGCAAGAGAGAACCAATCCCTCTTTTTTTTTTTCCCCCCTCTTTTTCTAGTGATCCTTGCTGCAATTTTAAAATAAAGCCCATGACGATCCTGTCGGACCTTTGCGTTTGTAGCTACTCTCTGGAAGCTGGCAGCTGACAGAGGACTTGCTCTCCTCTGCCCACAGAGCCTTTGTTAATGGCAGGACCGGAGCTGCTGGTTGCCTTTGAAATGGATATATTGGGTCAATGGAAAGACTCGGGTATTTTTGAATGGGGAGTTTTGTTGGTTCCCCCCCTCTTCTTTTTTCTTATTTTAAAAAAATAAAGCTGTGAAAAGGTGCTGTTTCTCTCTCTGTTTTTTTTTTTTTCCCCCTTTCTTTTCCCCCCAGTTCCCTCCTCCCTTTTTTTCTCCCCCCTCCTTTTTTCCCTTCTAAATGCTTGCTTCAAAACCACCCAGCCCATTTGTGCTGACCTGGCGGCTCCGTTTCAAAGGCAGCTTCCGTCTTGTGTCAGCTCCATGGGCTCTGCCCGCCAAGGCAGAGCCAGCCGGGAAACCACTCTGGTTCCTGATAGCCGAGGCTCAGACATATGGTCCCAGCAAGCTCATATAATCAGTAATATTAACAAAAAAAAAAAAATCCCAAGATTTGTTCCTCTTTTCTCATAGTTCATTGATAAAGAACATGTCAGTACAGTTGAAGAATCCTGCTGGTTAAAGGTATCATCCTTAGCTGCTCATATGGTCTGGGCTCTTACTTGTCAATTTGATTAATCCAAGCCATTTTAGAACAATAAATATAAGTACAGATGGAATATAAACATATTGAAGATTACTGGTTTTGATGGCTCTTGTTTATTAAATCAAAAATAATGTGCAATGAGGATTTTGTTGGGATTTCAAACGGAAAGGAGAAGTAAATAGAAATTAGATATTCCTTAGGAAGGAAAACAAACCCAAAAAACTAACAGACTACCCCACCACAACCTCCAAAACAGTCCACGAGTAATAAAAAGGCAATGATTTTACTTACAATGCCACCTATGAGCTACCTTTAGAAAGGGGATATGGCACCTATAAACTCAAAACACTAGGTATGTTAAAATCCATAAAATTTCCAATTACTGCTTCAGAATTTATTGTGCACATATGGAAAATAATACTTGTAAGAGAGAAAGGGGTTTGTGCCTGGTGCTGTCAATACTGTGAAGGATGGGGTGATTATAAAGCAAATTAACAATACTTTTAAATGTGCATTCACTTATCTTTCCAATTAAATCCTTGTTAAACAACTGCACAGACAGTAATGGTGCTTCTGCAAAGCACTGATCAAGACAGTTTTATTGTAATTTTTACTCTGTAACAATTAATCAAGTAGGCATTTTCTTTATTATTAAATTATTTAGTTAATAAATATTCGCAATCAGTTCATGTATTTGTGGTTTAAATTTTACTTTTAATTTTTCTTGAACTGAATTACATGCCAGTATATTCTTATAGAAGAAACAACAGAAGTATTTTAATTCTTTTTGCCAAAATGGTTTTTGTTAGCTCAAGATAATGTCAGGGTAAGATTAAATTCACCTTTTTCCCCAATGTAGTTACTAATTTGGGTATCTTTGGCTGTGCTTTTCCACATTCCATAAGAAATGCACTTCTCTGCAACAACGTAATATTTAGCTTTTGTAAAAATTTGTATTTTTGCCCCCCCTTTGGTACATAAGTATAGTAACCAAGCTGTAAAAACACAATAATTAACCTTTGGACAATACGTGGTGTTTTGCAGTTAACGCACAAGGTATTCCAAACGAAATAACGGGATGCAAAGGTCATCTGTACAGCAAATACCAAGCATTTTGCAAACAAAGCATTGGAAATAAAGACAATTAGGAACCCTCTTCTATTATTTATGAACCAGCACTTACTGAATGAACCAATAAGTATTGAAATTTGTATTTCTATGGTTAGTTTCCCTGAACATATATGCATTAGGATAGAATCCTAGTGTTTCAGCAATGTGTTATGAACCCTTTATAGCTCCATTTTTTTCAGTTAATTTAGTACTCATGAAAATTGCTTGTTTGACAGTCATAGAAATTGAATGCCTTTCCAGCTACCCAGCAGATTAGCACAGGAGGCATAAAGAAGTAAGCTTCTGCCTCCTCACCCAGGTATCTCTGATCTTCAAGCACAGAGGGCAGTTGAGGATTGCTGGGACAGGCATGAACGAGCAGGACGGGGAACCCCTAGGGTTTAGCACAAAGAAGGTCTTACCCCATTACATCACAGCGTGCATCAACATAGCGGGTTTGACCAGAGCTGGGAGCCCACCACAAATTCACGCTCTTACTTACATACTAATATCCTTATGGATGGAGTCCTCCCCTTTTTTTTTTTGTTTTTTTCTTTCTCAGGCACTTTTTGCCTCACTGTTGGCATTTTTGATGAGATCAGAAGCTTGCTTTTTGAAAAGCATCTCCCACCTGTCCCCACTTTCATATAGTGGTGCCTTAATGGCCCTGAGCAGCCCCACCTGGGGGTCCCACACCCCTGCCCATGGGCTCGGGGCCCATGTCAGCCCCACCCTGGGGCTTTGGGCCAAAGCAATTGATCTTTTTAGTATCATCCTCATATCCTGGAGCTGCCAGCAAAATTTACATGGCTTAACAGACTCATTTATAGACCCTTGTCCTTTTTCCTACTGGTATGAATTAAAAGAATATCCTTATAAATATCTGTAAAGGCTTTAACTTACTGGCCCTTGCTTAAAATCAGCAAAAGTCCTCCAGATTTTTCATAAAATCCTTAAACAATTGCCAAGTACCAAAAAAAAATTTTATTTTTAAATTGCAACTGTTAGACTTAACCAATAATACAGAAAACATAAGAGGAATGGACATCTCTGCCTAGTGTCTCTGGCTATTATAGAAACCTTTGCCATAGGCTGACAGCCAGAAATATCGAGTGACGGGTAGCTTAGTTTCTAAAACCAAAATTCTTTTAGTCCTTGTAGACTAAGAAAAGTACGAATGTCCTGATGTCAGTATTGGTCCAAACAGCATCTACTGCCTTGATTCAGTGATTTGAAAAATGATGACTTAGAGTTTTGAAAGTGCTGAGAGATGTTATAGCCTGGTCCTCTTATGATCAACTGATCTTTTCAGCGCTTAATGGGAAAATAAATCATAGATAAAAGATAATCCTGTTGCACAGAAACAAAAAAGGTGTGATATCAATAGACTTTTATAGAAAAAGAAAACTCTGTGAAAGGGATAAAGTAAATAAGGTAGTTTGTTCTGCTGATGCCCGTGTTGGCAAGGTCAAAGCCCTCTTCAGGAGCTGCCTACCTCAAGAAATGAGAAGGAAACACAAAGTATATTCAGACAATATAAAAAAATACAAGGCATGTTTTTTTATTGTAAACCCATCCTCACCCCAAAAAATCTAGAATTTCAAGGGTCTTTTTAGATTTTTACTCTTCTTATTTCTTCGTTAATGATGAAGCTGTCAACTGTTAGTTTGTTTTCCTTTCATATTCACCAGTTCTCTCTTATTTAATTTTTGATGCTGCAGATGACATTAGCAGTATAGGAAAAGGAGCCAAATAAAGCTCTGCTATATTCTAATTAATGATTATTCTAATAAAAAGTACTTTGATATGGCAGCCAGCCTAGAGTCTCTTCTATGATCTTTAATTTTCAATGTGATACATATTATTTATATCCTATAACTGTAGGTGTAACACAATGGCAAAGCAAGCAGGAAGAAAGAGTCCGTTAAATATTTGGCCTGTATAAGAACTGATTGCACAGTCAATCTCTGCAAAGCAATTAGGCTTTTTCAGAACATTTGTTTGCATTTATAATTAAATTAAACTTTAACTATAATAAAAAAAAAATCTCTATGGGAAAATTGTATATATAAATACTGCTTTCCCACTGTTAACTACAGAAAAATGAAGGTACAGGGATTGAACCTAGGAGGTCTCAATAATTACAGAGTGAAAAAATGATGCGTGGCGAGTGCGTTATTAAACATCATCCCACTGCAGAGCTTTAGAGAACTGGTAAATGAGCAGGCTGGGAGCACATACTGGTTTTCCAAGTAAGTTTTGTGACTTCATGTAAGAGTCTGAAACTGCTGCTGTCTTCAGCATCTAATTGAGAAGGGACAACAGGCCCTGGGAGACATCGGTTGGAGACCGCTATTGCCCTCCCAAGCACACGTTAAATAAATCCTGTTCACCCCATCTCCCCACGGTGCTTTTTGCAGGTATGCTGTGCCTCAACGGGCTGTGTCCTGCCTGCAGCTTCCATTGGGCACTCAACAGGCAGATTTCTTGCACGTGTCCTACGTAGCCAGTGTCAGAGTAGCTCTAATGTACCTTTAACTTCACATTTATATATTCATTTTTCACAGTGGTATAAACCGGAAGAAAAAGGTGCCGGGTACCTCTGTGCTGCAAAAAGCCAGCTTAGACTTCTGTCTAGCTTTACAGTATGAGCCCATCTGTTTTAGGTGAAAACTTGAGCAGTAACGTTAACCTCAAGTACGTTAACCTTTGGATGCCACGAGACATGATAGACAGGACCATTATTTTTATGGCACATTTTTCCCTGAGCAAAGATCCTAGGCAGTGAAGAAGGATGGAAAACCCTGGTTTTGCCTCTCTGTCTCCAAACAAAATACAGTGTACGGTCATTTGAAAACCAAGGCAGACTACATTATGGACACACAAGTACCCATCAACTATAAATCTAAGGTAATCCAAGTAATGAGTCAAAACCATGAGGCTGATGATTTATTCAGTCTCACTGAATTTACCAGCATAAATACTGATTCCTCATAAACCAGAGTTCACCCTCCATTTTCAGCTGCAGACAAGACTGATCTGGAGCAGCTGAGGAGGTGGCAAACATCTACTGCTCCCCTGAAACCTTCCCTGGAGATGTAAATGGAGGCTTGAAGGTGGGAATATTTTTACACCTCTCATATCTCTCAATTTCATGAGAATTTTTGAGTCAAAAGTCTTAGTTTATGTATAGTACAAAACTAATTGAGGAGGTTGTTCTCCTCAGCTGTCACCTCCAAGAAACCACATACAATACACAATGGTTAGCAGTTCTGGTAACAGCCTTCAGGTAACCTTAAAATAGTTAATAAAAATTAGGAGAAAATGTGAAGCAGCTTCACATTTATGCTTGATTAATTCAAAAGTGTATAAAGTCTTTAATGCAATTTAAGATTTGGGATTTTTCTTAATTTCTGAGAAGCTTAATTTTATTTTCTCGTTAAGTAGCATCAGGAGGTTATATTTAGTCTTTGCCAAGAGTAGTAAACTGTTTGGAGAGGTGAATGTATTTGTCATTTATCCTAATTAGCTACCAATATCAGCTTCCACACCTGTAACAGTATTTATTGATCAATGTTAGATTCTTTTAGGCCACGTTTGTGAAAAATGTTCTTTTTTATTTGTGGAAATATGTTCATTATATGTGGAATCTGTGCAAATATGTTCAGTAAATATGTACAGGTTGGTTCTAATTCTAGTTCTCAGGTCCCTGAAATATTCATCTTTCCTCTTCTCATTTCCTGGGGTCAAATCTTTGCCTTTTCAAAATCAGTGGTAAGTCCTCCACTTTGACAGAGCCAGTACTCTACTTCTAGTATTTCCTTTTCAGTTCTTTTCAACACCTTTTTCTCTTTCACTGGTTTCCTTTGGATTCCTGTTCTACTTTTGGTTTTGTTTAACTTTCAATATCCGAACAATCTGCTATTTTTCCTTTTAATCTTTTTTTTTCCCCTCACTTTGATTCTTTGGTTTCTACATATGCTTTGTTTTTCGCCACCTTATTTCATGTATCCATTTCCTCCTTTTTTCTTTTTTTTTTTGGTGTTTGTTTGTTTGTTTGTTTGCTTCTCATCTCCTATTTAACTACTATTTTCCTCTGCTTACTCTGCTGTTTTTCCTCTCTCCTAGCCGACATTTCCCTCTGTGCAATATCTTTCTACCTTCCCTTTCCTCTCTTTTCCAAAACATGGCTCATCATTCTATGCCACTAATGTATAGCAGATTCTGAAATCCTGTCATCTGAGACAGTTAAGTACTAAACAAAACATTACCAGGGTGGAGGAATCACTTACCCTGATTGACAACAAATCGTAACTTCTGTATTGTTGCCAGATTGCCGCTAACTCTGTATATTCCATCAACATCTAGACCTGAAAGAGAAACACATATTTCATTTTAGATCATATAAGTATTTTTCTTTGTACGTCTGTCAGGAAGCCAGAAGCGCCCTAACAAGGATGAAGAAGAGCCGTGTAGTGAACGACTGAAAAATAATCCACCTGACAACAACTGAAGTGCCTCCTGCCTGATTAAAGCAACAATGAAAAATAAAAGTGGTAGATTAACTTAAGTGAATACAAAACACCTAGCTATAATTATCTTGTAATTCTGTCAGCGGAATACGGTTCTGCAAGGGTATTTGAGTGTGACGGGAAAGGAAAAGTGAATTAGCTCTCGTGCTCATGGAGAAGGGCTGTTTGGGATACGCACGATGCTATGCAAGCCCTGCTTAAATGTGGGGTGTTTATATTAATAGCGCTAAGGAAACTTCTCAGTCTGGGGCCTGGGGTTTTCAGACATGAATTTCTGAGGCCGCGACCTTTCTGAAAATAAAGCGGTGAGATACCCACTCTGAAACCATGACGTGCGCGACACTACACACAACTACCGTTTTTCTACTATATTCTTCATAGCAGATCAGACAAGTTTGAAGATGAAATTAAATATCCCAAATAGCATATGCCCTGGAGTACATTTCTTCATTAATATAGGCCATTCTTTTCAAGGACAACCTGACAGTCTTGTTTCTCCCTGCATATCTACTCAAGGTTTATCTTCTAGGTGAAACTAGATGTCATACTCCCTTTTGTGACATATTATCTCCTACAGCAAGCTCTGCTGATATGACTGTTTAAAATAGCATTTCCAGCCCTGGTTGCATAGCTGTAGCATTTCAAAGCACATGGGAACTGCTTTCCTTTCCCGGGAGAATTAGCTATTGTGCAACAACGACCGAATCTGCATGCTTAAAACTGGAAAACATTAAACTGTACATTGTCATTTCACGTTTAAAACTTGCAAGTACATAAGAAGCTAAGAGAATCTACACAAAACAGGTTTTTTAAGGCTACTCATCACTTGGAACACAAGTTTTAATTAGCGTTTGGCAAGCAATTTCAGAGAAAGCCTTTCTCTTCTAAAACGTTAATTTGTCAAAACCAAAAACTTTCAGGAAATATTTCCTGACAATGTATCTAGGGGAATTTTTTTTCCAATTTTGGGTGGGGAAAAAGGAAAAAATGAAACTATAGGAAAGAGTGAAAACAAGTCCAAAAGCCCAGAAGACCAGTTGTAATAACATTTAAATAAGAAGGAGCTGAGGTTCAAGTCCTTATTTCAGAAATAGTTGCATCATGCCTTGGCAGATGAGTGCCATAGCCAGTGGACTCAACTGCTTGGAGGTATTCCTCACTGATCTTGAAGCATTTTAAAAGATGTCGTTTTCTTTTTGATGCAGACTGAAACCAAATAAATTCTTTGTGTGGGTTTTTTCTCTCTCTACAAAATGCAGTTCTTATTTTATGTCTATCCTGCTAGGAACACCCTGATTTGGTTTACATTTAAAAAATCTATTTGAAAAATGAATAATAATTCCATATTATACACTTTTATACAACAATTTTCTACCCTGCACCTGTGGGTGTCCTGCAACATAATACTGAGAGCGATGATTCATTTCAGGAAGATCCCCTTTGGTTACAGAGGGATAAAGAAAAAGTTTATTTAAGAGAAATCAAAAAGGATTTGGTAATCAAGAACACTTGGACGTTATCCATCTACTGGATATATAACATATGAGCAAATAGAAATTACTAAAATGTTTAAGTAATGCAATTCTATCCTAAAGCTGAAGAGTCTCATTCTGGTTTAGTAAAGGGAGAGTGAGAGAGCAAGAGTAATTCCCAGCATAGGAATGTGGGACTCTTGTGGTAAGGGATTAAGAATTGCATCATGTAAATTGAAGTCTAAACCAGAAAGTAAAGAGGAAAAATAAAACAAACAAACAGACAAACAAACAAGCCCCAAAACAGAATGTTTACTTTTGTTTGGATCTAACTTAATTGAGTTCTTAACCTTTTTGGATATATGGAAGTGAAAGCCATCCATGTCGCTTTGGGTGAAATAGCTGTGTCTCACGTTAATAGCATCACTTTGGAACCAGCATAAATTATCCAGATCAAGTGAAAATGACAAACTATGTTGTAAATTGGTGGATATTACATCTTGCAAAATGATCTGGAGTATACAAGTGCATTATTATTGTTACAAATTTACTTTGGTCCAGAAATGAGGTCTGAATAACATTTCATTTGGACACTATAAAATATGGCAGAGAGAAAAAAAAAATCCAAGAATATCAAGCCAATTATAGTGTTCACGTGCCATCAACTTTCTGCTCCAAGAACTTTGAAAGTTAAGCCAAACCAAACCAATGTAAATTGGTGGATTTGGACATCCTTTTCATGACCACATTATCTTAGCTGGATTGTTAACAACTTATTTTGGAAATCCAATTAGGCGCAAAAGAGGAAGAGAGGGAAAGAGAAAGAGAAATATGTCTTTATAGTTCTAATATCCTGATTCTATGAACAATTTTCAAAGCAAATTCACTTTTAAGGGCACCTCTATCAAGAATAAAAACATCACTGCACTGCTGTCAGTGTTTCTTCACGGCAGGCTATAAATACTTAGGGAACAAGATGAAACAAAAGCCTTGCAGAGTTTCCTATCTGGTGCTGGCATTTAAGTGCAGTGGTAAAGAACGTTTCAGAGAAAATATTCGTTGTAATAAAGTCCAATTGTTCACTATAGGGTGACATTCTTGTGTTTTGGAGTGGGGTTTATCAGGGAAGAATCACTGGATTTTGCCCTGGAGAACAAGTATTTTATTTGCTTTATGTCCCAATCTCCAACTCTGTTTCTGTTTGTTTTAATGAGGAACCTGAGAGCAGGATGGACCCACAATTAGAAATGATAGCCGAAAGCATGATAATGACTTCAGTATTTCCACCCTAAATTTTGTAATGGTATAAGAAATGTAGGGAAAGGACTTACTCAAGAATACATCAGTTCAGCTGCCAAACTCTAGACAAATTTTAACTATTTTAATTTAAAAAATTCTACAGGTACTCCTGATGAGAAAGTCAAAAGGCAACCGAGCTCAGGCTTGGTCAAGATTCATGAACAATAATGAACGTTATATTCACTCTCCATAACTGCATAGAAGATGGTAGAGGAACATTTATTTAAGAGCATTTCTTGCACTGCTGCTTCTAGCCAAAAATTGAAATAACCATGAGTGCAGGTCAGTGTCATCTCCAGTAGCAGTTTGAGCTGGAACCAGGTATTGCAGAGAAACATTAAAAACACAGGAAAAAGTTAGAGCTTAGGTCATATATTTATCCAAACGTAGGTTTTCAAATATTAGACTTTGATATTGGTTGAGGTAGTCCTGATGCTTTACAAACTGCCTTGAATAAAACGTTCTCATTAATTCTTTTCTGCTGCATCGAACAAATCCCTCTCCCAAATCACATCGCATTCTGCCTAACCTTATTCTATATTTGACAATATCTTCAAACTGAATATAAAAGGAAATTCTCTATGTGCAGGGGGAAGGGGGGGAGTGGTATACAGAAATTTCTGTCTCTGTTTTTTAACAAGATTTAGAATTTTAAACATGCCGTTTGAAGCGGTACTAGGTAACTTCCTGCCCAGAAACCCATGAAACTTTCACAATTAATGTATCCTGAAATAGGTGTGGTCCCCAGGCCTGGTAGGAGTTTTGTAAAAGAAACCATCGTGCTGGATTCAACAACAAAGTGAAGTACAAACTTGAAGAAAGGCATTCTTTAGTTAGTCCTTTCATTTAAAATCAGTTATGTTCAGGGCAAAAATATTGTATTTCAAAGGAGCCTATTATGCCTTCCCATAAACAGAAAGATCATACGTTTTAAAACTAAAGTATCATTATGTAATCAAGCTGTTGTATTATAAACTATTTTGTGGGCTCAGATGCCCAGGGCTATCTTTACAAATATTTAAGAGGTCATTATCAGGGTATGTTCTCCCTAAAACTATAATTCTTTCCTCGTGTTTTCATATGCATCTTACCATAAATATCTGATTTATAAACAATTTTTTAAAAGTTTACTAAGGGCACAAAAGCGAGGCATGAAGTCATTTAAAGAAGCAGAAATGCGTGAATGCAGCAAATACACCAATGTCAGGATAATGTGTCTGATGAGAAAAACACCACAAAACAACGTGCCACAAAGAGTTTCACAAAAGGATCAATATTTGTATGGCAGTAGAAGGAAAATCATGAAAAGTAGCAAAGAATAAATCCGACACATTAAAATTCAACAGTAAAAGTACTGTATCTGGATAAGCTTACGAAAGGTACCCGGAGTTTCAGGTGAATGTGGGAGCAAAAATAAAAGTTTTTGTCTGACACCATGGAAATCAGAGGTGAAAATGATGAGAACAACGAAACAAATTCGAGTTACACCACAGAGAGAAAATGAACATGGACGCATGAACAGCAAATAAGGGACATACGGATGTAAAACGTGCGGTGCAGAGGTGGCGTGAGCTGAAGATACTTGAACCAACAAACTTGGTACTTGATCAGCTTGGATTGGAACGAGCACAAGCTCCTTTTGAATGTAAGACTGTCTGCACTCAGCGTGGTTTTCAGTGCTGCTGACATCTCTGTCCTGCTTTTTGGTGTGGCGTTGGGTGGGGTTAGGCATGCCCTAAAGATGCCGGAGCGGGGCCGAAGGCTGACACAGGGATTTGCTCTGCTCTGCTGGAACAAAACTGCTGCTTTGATTGTCAGAACTACCCACTTCTTGCACTCCCCCCATCAAAGGATCACATTTGTGAGGCTCAAAACCACATCCCAGCTAACAACTGATAGGAAAACAGGTCCCATCCCCAGTCCAGAGGAAGGTACTCAGCTACCATGGAAGTGGGTGCCATACAAATGTCATGTTAGATAGTTCTACCAGACAGACAAGGATAAACAAACCTAGGAGACCGAAGAGTGGATGATATTAGAAGTCAATCTGAAAGACAAAGAGATAAGCACTGTTGTAAAAAAAAATCAGATTTCACTTATTGGTGCTCATGACATACATGTGTCTCTCATTTGTAAATAAAATATAGAGAAACACTTGGAAATGACTAAGGCTGGAAACAGCGGCAGAACAGTGATCCTGATATTGTAAAAGCAGTAAGAGGGATGCACTTGGCGACTGGCTAGACCGACCTCAGTCCCAGACAGTCTACTTAAATAATTAATTCAGGACTCTATGAACAAATAATTCATAGCAAAATATAATTAATCCCAACCAGCATGGTTTCATGGAAATCAGGGCCTTGTCTAGCAAACTTGTTGCATTTTTGATAGGATTGGATTTTTGACAGGTCTGGTTGATAAAGGCAATGGTGTTGAAATAGTATGTTTGGCTTTCCATGAGGCTTTTGACTTAGTACCACATGACATTTTGATTAAAGCACTTGCATTTTATGGAATTAACAAGGCATATATTACATGAATTAAAAAGTGGCTCAATGACAGACCTCAAAATGTGGTAGTTAACGGGAGATATCAATTAACAAGGTCGTAACTGGCAGAGCTCTCAAGAGTGGAGCTCTCAGTCCCATGCCATCTAATACCTTTATCGGAGATGTGGACAATGAAAAAAAATCTCAGTTGGCAAAGTAAGCAGATGACACAAAGATAATGGAGATATTAACCGATGATAAAGACAGGTAAAGTTACAGAAGGTCTGAACTGCTGCCTTAAATGGTCACAGCCTGGTAAAATAAGTTTTTGTAGGGAGAAACACAGGGTACATCCAACACTCTGGATGTAGGGTACAAGGGACGTGAGGTTTATTTTAAATAATTAGCTGAACATGATCTCTCAGTTCAGTGCTATAGCAAAGAGGACTAATGTGATCCCTTGAATTATAGAAAGAGGAGTATCAAACAGAAGCAGGGAAGAGATTGCACCTCTTCATGTGCTACAAACAGGATCTCCAGTAGAGCACTGTACTTGATATCGAAGCAAATAAAATGAAACACAAAATACATGCTTCGTTGCTTCGTGTTAAAGAGAGGATGGAGAGATGTCCTCTCCATCGGTACTCTTCACATGATTTGCAGGTACTGGACTCATGACCAGCACTGCCCAGCTGCAGGACCTGTGACTGCCAAGCCTAATTCAAGGTAACATGAATAAGATTTTCTTTATTCTATTATTAGTAGAAATCCAACACTGCATCAGAATTTAGTAAAGGCAGGGATAGTGGGGGAAAGAAAGGAGAGGAGAAATTGTACTCGTTCTTAACAAGCTAAGAAATTACTCTGTAGGAGGTGTCTGACATGAGGTTT
>VYZW01018731.1:68373-147287 GCA_013401315.1 Balaeniceps rex | reverse complement strand
CTCCTCCCACATCTCCGGTGTCTACTACGTCCCCATCCTGTATCCCCCATCCCTGCCACATCCCCGTCCCACTTCCCCCGTCCCTACTATGCCCCTGTCCCACACCCCCTGACACTGTCCTGTCTCCATCCTCCATCCCCAGTCCCTGCTCTGTCCCCATCCTGCATTCGCCACCCCACATCCCATCTCCCAATCCTGCATCCCCTGCCCTTGCTGTGCTCCATCCTGCAAGCCCTGTCCCTGCAGTGCCCCCACCCTGCATCCCCACCAAACCCCTATCCCGTAACCCTGTCCCCCATCTTCCATGTCCTCATCCTTTATCTTCTGTCCCCGCCATCTCCTGACCCTGCATCCCCCATCCTCCAACCCCTGTCCCTGTGACGCCCACCCTGTGGTCCCCATCCCTCGGCCACCCCGGCACAGCATTTTGGGGCGCTGGGGAAGATGCCCACCCCTGCCCTGAGGGAGGCAGGGGAGCAGAGCAGGACAGGTGGATTTTGGATCACTGCTTTCAGGTTTTCCCCTCCTCTCAGCTGGGGGAAGGCAGGCAGGCCGGGTGGGCACAGAGCCACTCGCAGGGAGATCTCCGTCCGCTTAGGCTTGGCAAAGAAGGACAGCAACAACTCACCCCGGCTGCAGCTGCGAAGGAGCAGCGCGGGCACAGGGCTCCGCACCCCCACTGCTCCTTCGCAGCTGCAGCCAGGGAGCTCCCAGCACACACACAGCTTTTATTCTCCCTGCAAGGATGCTCGGGATGGAGAGAAAACACAGCGCTGCATTTCCTTCCAGGAAAAGCAGCAGCTACGGCCCACAGCAGGTGCACACGTTGTCCCTGAAGCAGCAATGCTGACCCTAAGTGAGGCTGCTGCAATTGGAAATACGGCTTCCAGGTGCCGTGTTTAAGAAAACGGTCTTATTTTCAACTTCACGTTTAACCGTGAGCCGCGGTCCCGACCTGGGCTCCAGCGAGGCTTGCTGCCGAGCAAAACGATGGCATGAAACAACTTTCTTCTTCCTCTGCGCAGTAAGGACGCGGGGATCTGCAAGCGGGGCAGCCAGCCTCCAACGCAGCCTAGATGGGGGAAAGAAGCAGAGCCGTGGATTTCAGTTTTAACAAGTTTTAGGCGAGTTCTAAAGTATTAGGTTGTGTCTTGCAAACCCGTAACACTGCCTGGTTTAACAGGATTTCAATTCAGCGGTACAGGACCATGCATAAAACACAGTTTTATCGTGCTCGATATGAAACTGTTCTGATTATATTTATGAATAAAGATAGAAAAGGGAAAACCCTTGGTAAATCCATCGCGGTATGTTTTCTTCTGGCCCCGACCCCCCAAAAACCAGTAGGTGTGTTTTATTTACGCGAGTAGCTCCCTTGTGTAAGGGTAAGGGGATACAACACCCAACTCTGCCCCTCTCATTTACATAATAAGCATTTTTGTTTCAAAAGTGCTACCGGCAAAGCGGAGCTGCCACTCCACCACACACACGTGCGTGCTTAACGTTATACAAGAGGATCAAGCGAGGCGTAAATTTAAGTACACACACAACAGTTTGCTGGATCGGAGCCTAACCTGAGGCTCTGTGGATGAGAGGAACAGACCAGAACCCTTAATTCTGTCTGGGGACGGAGGTGTGAAGCGAATTTAGCCGTGCCAGGCTTAGAGCAGCAGGGTAAGCTGCTTCCTGCCGAAATTCAACCAACTTCCAAACGGTCACAAAAATAATTGTCGTTAAAACATGTCTACATTAGTGCAAAGTGGAGGAGTATCCTCAGATCGGCTCTTCTTTGTAGAAAAGCCGTGTTTGCATCCATGCTACTCCTGCATTAGGGAGGTGGGAAGACTATAAGTCCACCTCAACGAAGAAGAAATCAGAATCACCACTATTAGGTGACGATGGAGGAAAGCAGGTGTGATAGAACTGCCACCACTGCCCTATTAAGGAAAACTAGAAAGCAAACAGCACCCCAGGTCCTGTAGCACTCAGCTTCTTGGTGAGAGTTGTTAAAAACCCAGCAGGCAGAAGCTTTCCAAGGCGCATCTCCCCTTCCTGTGGCAGGCAGCATGGCTGGTGGCTGTGCGAGCAGCCCCCAGGTCTGTTCTTTGGGTGACTGATGAGATTTGGCAAGTACCTCTTCAGGCTGGCGGAAAGATGACAGCAACCAGTGTTAAGTGCTCTCCGCACCTCCCTGCATCGGGCTGCTAGCGAGCACACCGGTGCTCTGCTCACCAAGCAAACACTTTCGAAGGCGGCCCTTCCTCCTCCACTTGGAGAGCGCAAAGGCGTTGGGCTGCAAGGAAAAGCAGAGACAAAAAGCCCAACGGTTGTAATTGGGTACAAGCGCAGACTCCAGGGTAAAGGGCAACTGCCAAAACCACAGATGATTTGATTTCCTGGCAGGCAGGCTCGCAAGCAGAGATGGGCAATTTGGTCTTGGAAATACAACCAGCAACGCATTTGGGGAAAAAAGGAAAGCCGTCTCGAATCCTGACCACCTCCCACCGCTGTTTGTGCACACAGTCAGAGCACGGCCACACAGCCAGCTCACTTTGGGAGGGAGGAAACGGGATGAAAACCTCTTAAAAACGATCACTAGTACAAGCGGGTGCTGCTGGAGCAGCCCTGTTCCTAGCAAACACACTCTCTGCCTCAATGACAGCACAATTCCACATTCATGGTGGCAACTAGGAATGGGCAGCAGCAGCTGCTGCCACCGCCGGTTTGTTGCAAAACAACTAAACACCAGCATCTTCCATTTTTCAAAGCGTTCATCCTCGGGCGAGTTGAAAGCCTGTGTCGCTATTCTTACTGAAGGGGAGATTTACAAGAAAAAGGAGTCGTCTTCAGATCTCTGAAGGATTCACAATGGTATCAAAGAGTTCTGCTCTTCTTTTAATGAAGAAACCACCTACAAGGCATATGTTTTTTGACATGCTCCAAAACGGTCATCAGAAAGAGCTCTTAACCATAAATGCTTTCTTATTAACATAGTTGTGTGCTGGAAGTTTAATTACAGAAACTATCAATGCAACAGGAGATAAACATTTTGCTTTTGAAGGGAATTAATTTATTTGGAGATCTACATCACACAGGCACGCTGCTGGAGATCCAAGAAATGCCTGACCTCAATATCGTTAAATCATGCTCCGGGGAGCTCTCTTGGATTTTAAATACTTTTTTTTAAGAACAAACTTCCTTCTTCTGAAATAAAGCCACGATTAAACATCTCTGTAATTGCGGTGATACCCCAAAAGCCACCTGCACCAGTTTTTCTAGTTGTTTGCTTGGAAAACAAACAGGCGACAGACATCAAACAGGCAACTTTGCGACATTTTGGTTACCAATAGGGAAAGGAGGTGGAAGGACTCCGGCTGCCCCCGAAGGAAGGGCAGGCAATACGCCTAGGAAAAGCTGCAGGAAATGCCATGGTTCCCAGCTGCAATGTGCTTTTGAGGAGTCAGGAGGCATCCCCGCCTGGAGTTCCCGGGTTCCTGTTCAAAATTCGTGCCCTATAAAAACACGTTTCACCGATGAGTGGACCCGCTGCAGCAGCTGCGTTGCCACTTCAGGAGAAGGTCAGCTGCCCGGACGTCGCGTAGTAGCCAGAGGCGTCCGAGGAGAACCTCTGGGAAAGATGCACGGAGTCCAGCTGCACCTCTCCGAAGTAGAAGTTCTCGAAGAGCTGAAAGAGAGGAGAAAAACCATTTGAGGGGCACCTAGAGAAATGCAGCCTGCAGCTGGTCCGTGGATCTCTCGCAAGAGCCGGCCCTGCAAAAAGCCTCTACTCATAGACTTGTTTTGCCTTTAACGAAACTATTCTTTAAATTATTTTTCGTCCTAGAGACTTGCACTTAGCCTTTAAAGCAAACGGTATGAAACAAACACCTCTTTTTATCTACAGCAGCAGTTGCTCAAACCTCCCCTACCTTGCTTTCTGACTGCATCTCATTTAGGGAGCTTGGGGAGGCCATTCACCGCCCCGAAGGCCACCACCTCGAGGTGGCTCTTGAGGTCGCAGGCTCCGCAGGCAGGAGCGAGGATTGAGGCCAGGATGTTTTTACCAATCTAGGCCACAGGACGTACGACTTAACAGTTACGGCTCAGTCCTAATTCAAACTAGCAGGCTAGAGGCGCAAGGCTCTTCATCCCAGCACTGACCCCGCTTTGTTCAACAAACCCTTCTTTGTTCGGCAAAGACTTGAGTGCAAATTAATGAAAGCAGGCCAACTCTGGGACCCGGCGGGTGTGTCTCTGCTGATTAAACCAATCTATGAAGCAGACCAAAAAAATGGCATCAGAATTTCTTATGGGGAAGTTCAGCAACATTGCTGGAAAGGCATCGTGTCCAAGCATAAAGTGCTCCTCCCGTTCCATTAAGATCCAGGAGATTGCTCTACCTGGAAACATCAGTCGTGCCTTAGGAAAAGCTCTTCAGTGGAGATGCTAATTTCAAAACTCTGCCTAACGGGAGCCCTGTGAGTCACTGAGGGCCTGAACAGTGACATCTCCCCGTCATGAAGATCTCAGAAATGTCCATTGCATCTGTCTCCTACTGAATTTTCTATCTGTTCCTGCAGGCACTGGCTCAGGACAGTCGCATGCTCAAGACAGTTGCGCACCCCTTCCTGCCATTACAGAAGGCACATTATGAACACTAATGGTCAGCCAGCTTTCGAAACAACGTATTAGTTACGACGTATTGATTATAACACATCCTCCTATAGCCAATGGTGCATCAATTCCTCCATACAGCAAATGATCGAAACCCCAAATACCTAGTTAGCATCTGAAAGGCTGCACTTCACCCCCTCCAAAAAGGCATTTGGCTCTGCCTGGCACTGATTTGGGCAGGACTGCTCTTTTGTTGGTTCTCCTAAGGGTATTCTACTCTGCAAATACCCCTTTTTGCAAGGGGACTAGCTAGGTTGCTTTCAGGACAATTCCTGGTTTCACTGTCATTCCTCCACAAAGGAAAAGTGCCTTATGGAAAGGGATTCCCTGCCCATCTTCAGGGCCAAGCAAGCAGGGCTTTGGCCACGGAGCACCACTGAGGCATGTGGGCCGCAGTCCAGATGCCAGGTACCGTGACGAATCCAGCCCCTGCTCCAGACTGCCAGCTCATCCAGACAGCTCTCCACTGAGGATTTGGCTGAGGCGAGCAATCCCCCATCGACACATGACAGTCAGAACGGTACCTCTGAAAAGAAGGGGTATTTATATGTGCCGAGCCAGCTCTCAGCGATTGCTAAGCCCCTGCTTCAGTTTGAAATGGCTGCAGCTGCAGTCAGACATGCTGCCAGCAGCCCACCTGCCAGGGACAACCTCCTCCTCCCTGGGCCTGCCTGCGTGGCAGCACGGGCAGCCGACCCTCAAGCTGCTTCTGCACAAAGCATCTGGGTTACCACAAACGCCACGAAGAAGTGGGTTTCTTTGCGCCAGACCAGTTAGTCACAGTGCGCCTGCGTAGGAGAGGCGGTGGGCAGCCTCCGGCTCACCTGCACCTCATCCTACTTTTGGGGTGACGCCTGCCCCTTAAGACCCTGGCACAAGGACGTACTTTGCACAGGGCCCAAAGTAATTCGCTGCTAATCACT
Source organism: Balaeniceps rex (assembly GCA_013401315.1). Lineage (NCBI taxonomy): Eukaryota > Metazoa > Chordata > Aves > Pelecaniformes > Balaenicipitidae > Balaeniceps > Balaeniceps rex. The sequence continues at coordinate 141,690 of VYZW01018731.1, read as the reverse complement.
CAGACTCATATTAAGCTGCAACTTGCTGCCAGTTCTTCCAAGCGTGTACTCAGCAGGAGCCAGGCGCCCCGCCATGGGGTCATGCAGGTCCCGTCCCAGCAAGAGGCCCCACTGCAGCAGCCTGGCTTCAAGGGACGCTGTGTGTGTGGCTTCATGCGGCTGCTGCCCTAAAGCGAGGCACCCTGTTGAAAAGAAGTTGTGCTAAGGGAGCGCCTCAAACAGGGAGAGGAAGAAAAGAGAGAAGAGAAATGACTACAGCCATACAAACTCCATTTTATACAATTAAAGATTAATTATGTTCCCAAAAGCCTGCATAGTTCATGTTAGAGGACTTAGGATAAAATGTCTCATTAATAAGAGATGGTAGTAAAAAGGGGTTGGTTTCCTTTCTCTTTTTGTTTTGGCTGATCTGAGAAGGAAGGATGATTTCCAGCTCTCCGGGGCTTGCCACCAGGGTGCCCATTCAGCCCAAACCTTAACACCCGTCTCTGTCAAAATGGTCATTCATACTGACACTCCCTTCCTTCACAGAGCACTCTCCACCCAGTAAAAATGGGAAATCATTTCTCTCCATTCCTAACGGAGGGAGCAGTAGGTGCACTAGTAAGCAAGGAAATACTAGGATTTGAGAAGGATTTTTTAAAAAGAGAAGAGGGACGAGATGCATTTATTTCTGTAGAATAAAGTCTTTGCAAAGATGAAAACAAACGAAACGCTGGGATGTGCTGGTCGCATCAGCAGCCCTGGAAGTCAAACCTTTACACAAAACAGCCAAAGGAAGAGTCTTTCAAATACTTGTTTATATTATCTCTGCACACCACAACCTGTTTTTCTTAGAAAACACCCGTACTTCAAAGCAAAAATTAGTTAATGCGACAAATCCTCCCCCCAGCCCCTCTTGTCTCGCACAGCCTCAGGCACATCAGACCAGAAAGACAATCAGAAAGTCCCAGAAGACACTGCCCAGGTCAAGGGCTCTCCATTTGTACACTGCTAAAAGTGAAGCAAAACCCTTGTACCAAAGCACTTTGTATTCCCTTGGTTTTTTTAAGACCTACCACCTATCGTGTGTCCGAGCGTGTATGTGTTTCCCAGGGAGAACGCTGCTAGAACTATTGATTTTTGGTAATGTAGCTGTACTTTCTGAGAGTAAACATGCTACAAGATTTAGAGGACAACCACAGACATTTTTTTCTGCTCTCGCTTCAAGCTGGCTTCTCACCGATGCTTCCTTGCTCCCTGAGGCTTCCCGCGACAGAAGCCACCGGACAGCAGGCGTGGGGATCACAGCCGAGCCACCGTACGGCCGAGATCTGCCTCAGGCAGTGGGGAGGGAGGCCCCTCAAACATCACCCTCCGAGACCCCTGAAACACAGGGAGCTGGCTTCCCGTCACAAAAGCATCCTGCGCTTGGGTCCCCAGGGGCACGGCGAGAGATTTCAGAAGGCCAAGCCTCTACTTTTGACTTTCACTTCTATTTATCTTGGGGAGAAGCCAAGCAGAGCCAAGAAAGATATTTATATCTCCCCCTTCTCCTCAGCCACCACGGAAACGCTCTGGTTTCAGAGGAGGCCTGTAGCACAGCTGATGAAATGCCTCCTATAAAAGCATTTTAGCATTTTTTACTCTAGGCCAGGAAAGGACATACCTGGAGGTTGTTACGCTTCACATGCAAATGCTGATAACCCTAAGGCTTGCCTAGTCCCACCCCTGTCCCTTCTCATGGGTGCCAAGTGCCCACCTTTCCCCAAAAAGGCTGCAGGGAGCAGGAGGAGGCGCGGATCAGGAACAGCTAGGAGGGAGGCAGGGGGAGGAAAAACGCAATCACCCGCACGGTTACCAAAAGCCGTGTCATTTGATTGGAGTGGGACGTGAGGCTCAGCAAAAGCACAGTAATTCTATAAATCCAAACACGCTGAAGGATTTACGTCCTCGCTGCCTAAAGAATAAATAAGAGGTTGGGGGTTGGGATTTTTTTTTTTTAAGTATTATAAATGAAAATGAACCTGATGGAGGTGAAGGTCAGCTTACGAAGTCAACACCACGCATGCCGTGCAAGCTACTAACTCCCATCAAGGGAATAGCACTTACCAGACTAAGTGCCCTCTGTCTCCCTGCTGCCTTCCCAAATTAAATTAGAACCAAATAAGGAAAGAGCATTGTTAACTTTTAACCCCAGACCCAGTACCTCTAAGCAAACGTGCCAGAGATGTGCCCTGCCTTTCAAACCGCAGCCAAAGGCTCAGAGACCGTTCAACGAGGATGCCTAGAAGGACACATCGTCTCCTAGAGAGCAGCACAGCATCCTCCCGGGAGCAGCACCCCAGGACCTGCAGGGGATGGCAGGGACTGCAGCTGTGCCGCCTCCCCTGAAAGCCATGAGCCCCCGAGAGAGGGAGTGTACTGGTCCATGGATAACCCATATTTCACATGTCAGCCTGCACACTACCGTAGGCCCACGTGTGCAAGCGCTCCTCCTTCTCCCTCTCCCTTCTGGGGGGCTGGGTCCAAGGACATAACCGCGCAGGTACCAGTGAAAGGCAGGCAGCCCTGCGGTAGCTCCCGGAAAGCAAGCTTTTCTCCATTTCTCCCGCAAAGTCACTTATTCTGAGCCAGGAAAAGCCAGCAGCATGCCTGTCATTTCTAACACCCCAATTTCTCTCATGTAAGACAATTCCGTTCAGATGTTGGAAACCCTTGTTCCTCCGAGGTCCATTCCCCTCTATTACCCACAAATTACACAGCAGGGCTCCCTTGGGGTGTGACAATAATTTCCTGAAGGAAGACAGAAGCTGAAGACTTGTTTTGGGAGAGAAAGAATCACAGATCAAACCACTCACTCCTTGCAAACCTGAGCCAAAAATACTAGTACAAACTTCAGTCCCCAAACCACAACAACTTCCTTATCAAAGACAGAGCAACAGATCAAAACCAAGATGCTTCTTTTCCGTATTTTTTCCCCCTTTTGCCTAAGCCTGTAAAGTAGGTTTTACCAAAGCGCTGTAGAAACAAATGCAAAGGAGGATGATTCCTCGATGAAGCAGTTAAAACGTGTGTCTAAATGATGTTGTTGTGTTCCTGAGCGCGGGTATTTGTCAAGCAGCCATCCTCAGGGGCTCGCTTCCCGCAGACAACCCTCCCAGAATGAGACAGCACCTTTGTGTTCAAACCTGGAAACAACAGTAATAAATCACGGCGCTAATCCACAGAAGGACAGCAGCGACGCATTTCAGCTCCGGTTATGAAGAGCGGAGATGCCAACACAAACTGGTGCTTTTAAATCACCTGTCATGGGCTCAACAAGCATGAGAAATATTAATGGATTTGCCTGGAGAGGCACTGGGCAGCGGGAGGACAAAATAAGTCCAGACAAGGGAAGGGAGTAAGAGGTATTTAAAACTTCCTTCACGTAATCTCTGGTTTGCACTCACGCTGCCTGGCCTGGATTTTGCTGCTACCATCAGGATTATTGATCAGTTTTTAAAGCCTTACGTCATCTACAGTAGTCATCCTGAATTAATAAAAAGTCCAAGCAGCTCTGTCGAGAGCCTTGGTGCTCAGAAATGCTGAGGGAACAACGATTCACTGCAATGCCCTGCAATTAAAAACTACCACCAAAGAGCAACGTTATGACAGGATAAAATGCATACACACACACACATACCCCCCCAGTCTGCACGGAGCTCGGGGGGAGTTCGCTCTGTTGTGAACTCCAGCCACAGAAAGCAGTGCCTTAGGGTAGGGGTGTTATAGATTAACAGCACAAAACTGTCCCCGGTGAATCAGCGCTGCGGGCGAGCAGAGGCATGTAATGTCATTAGCCTGTGACCAATCAGCCTAAGAAACCCAGCTGCCCTCGGCAGGGAGCTGGGGGGGAGGTCCCGTTTTCCATATCTGGAACAAGCACAGAAATTAGCAACTTCTGAGACGTGGGAAGGAAGAGGCTCGCAGCTCTGGGAACCTATGGCTGTGGATGAGCTCACTGTCAGTCATTCCTGCTGCGCAGTCCACGCTGAGGACAGAACACCAGCAATCCCTTCTCCTCTGTTTTGCCCGGGTTGAAAGCGTTTATCCACCAAAAGATCCCTTCCAGGAAGCCATGCGAACAGGCTGAGCGCCACTCGTCTCTGCCTCCATGGGAGAATGAGCACAGGAGGATCCCTTTTGACAGGCAACCCAGTGCTGTGGCCATGCAAGATGACGCCGGGAATCAGGGTCCAGCAGCAGACAGCAGCGCAGAGAGAGCTCAAACCAGGAGATTAAACTCAAGCTTCAGAGGAATCACAGGCTTTACAGCTTCATCTGCTCTGCACGCAGTGACAACAGTCACCAGCTCACCCGGCGGCAGCTGCTAGCCCCAGCGTGTCCTGATCCAGAGCAGTGGTGAATGAAGGAATGAACTTGGAAAGCCAGGAGGGACGGGAAGTTGATTTCCGTGGGAAATCAGCATGCTACGGTGCTGTTATCCCCTTCAGGGAAGGGAAGAAGCAAACAAAATCCCAGGCACTTGCTGATAAGCATGGAGAAAAATTAAGCGGCGTTTCTGAAGAGGTGCCTCAACATGGAGCAATGAAACCTGTTTGTTTTCAGACTCTCCGCACCCTCCCCTGGGTATTCCCAGCGGTACTCACGGCAGAGCATGACCCCAACACCCCAAACCCTTCTTGCACTATCTTACACTACAAGGGAGGGGAGGGACCCAGACAGGATCAGACCATGGGCTGCAACTTGCCCAAATAAACCTCAGGCTATTTTTCCATCTCATAAGGGATGATACATTTGAATTAACACTTGTATAACGCGTCCACAACTTGGGACAGAAAACACTGCAGAAGAGCAGAGAACAATCGCTCTTCCAAATCATCTGGCTAAAGCACAGCTGCGGTACCCATGCCAGCTACAGCAGGGAAGGCGCCGACTTTGGCAAACTGCTGTGTTACAGAGCTGATACCAGCATTAAGCAAAAAGGATTGACAGAGGAAAAGTTACTGATGGCAAAAAACATGGATGGATTAAAAATTAAAAAAATAAAAAGATTTAGAAATGTGAAAGTAACACTCAGAAACACTGATGGACTCTAAGAAGAGTCCCACTGAACTCCAGCAAACTCTATCCATCGGAGCTCTTCTGATTAACCTGCTTTGCTGCATGAACCACAGCCTCCAATCCTGCTTTTGGGATCCCACCTACCTGCCTAATGTGCCTCACTCCCGTGACCGCCCACAGAGACCCGTCAGGGCCTCTCAGGTCTGAGCAGCACCTCTGTCGCTCCTCGGCAGGCTGACTCGTGAACACAGTTAAGCAATGGAAAGCTGTTGGTAAAAGAGGGACCTCAAGGGCCAGCCTGCCTGTGCCCTGTTTTGGCTTTGCGGATTTCTGCTACCAACACCCCGCTGTTGACAACCCCAATGTTCTACAGAAGGCTGTTACCTCCACAGCACGAAAGGGCAGAAGCTGCCCCAGTTCCCAGGCTGCAGTACCTCCTGGCAGAGCTCCTTCTTCCTCGTCCTGTGAAATGCACCAAAACCCTTCCCATTTGCGACCTAAACTCCCCCAAACTACGACAGACAAACCCCAAACCAAATCCCCTGGTGGCTCCCAGAAGATGAGACACAACTGGGCAACGCGTCAAGATCTGGGGAGTTTGTTCAATTAATAGATTTTTTTTCCCCCCCTTCTATTTTCAACTTTCAAAATATGTTTTCTGAAATATTTTGGTGCCAAAAAAAGAAATATCTGATTCTTGTATTATTCACTCTGGACACCACTCCGCCAATGATTATCTGTCAGAGGTTTAATTGTGTTTGGAAGCTTGCCAGCAATAATGCACGAGAAGTGTAGGAAAAGCAGGTAGACAGGCACTCATCCAGACAGGCGGCTCTTCCCGGCATTCCCCACCTCCTCGCCAAATTAGCAACTGCTTCCTTTTCATGGCATTTAAAGGACCGCTGGTCGGGCATCCAACACCTTCCATTACCGCACAGGTGTAACAGGATTAAGACATCGTGCAGAGTCGCAAGGCAAGGGTGGAAGCGAGGGCTAGGAAGGGCAGAGAGGGAAGGCAGTCACCATGAGCACGCTGCCTGCGCCAAGGCCTCCACATGTCAGCCACAAAGCTCGGCAGGCGTATGCAGATCGTTTGTTTTGTTCTGCAAGTGTGCAGCTGGCTCTGGAGTGTCTCTCCATCACCAATATAGCATCGAGTCCTTCCACACAGATAACGCGAGGAACAGCCCTTCCCTCTCATTTTCTTTCAACCTCTGGCAGGTTTTAAAAGGTGGCAGCAGAGGCCCTTTCACCTCATTTCCCTTAGGAAGAATAAAGCATGCAGACTTCAGCAGGGAGAAAATCCGTCCATAAAAGTCCCAGTGGCCTATCTTTTGGGAGCACAGCTGATCTGTATCATAAGCAAAGCACTAACTCCTTTCCGGTTTGCTTTCAGCTTGCTACTGCTCGAGTCATTTATATCCGCAAGCTTTGCCATGAACCACCATGACCTGAAATTACAAACAAGCAAGCATCTTGGGTTCGCATGAGCCCAACAGGGGATGCAAGTCAGGGGTATCTCCTCATGACACAGGAAAAGCCCTTCCAACTAAATCACCGGTGCCATCCCTCGGAAAGCAATAACAATATAACCATCTCTATCTGGAAAAGCAGCACCAATATAAGAGCAAGAAGCACGTATGGAGTTTGGGGAGAAAGATCCTAGGTGTGTGTGATGGGAGGTTTCTTTTTTATATTTTTATTTTACTGAGCCAAAGTAAACGCCACATAAATGCCAAGAAGCTTTTGGTATGTTTGCAAATGCCATCTCATAGGTGTTTTGCATATATTTCACGTAGTAATCATAAAGCAATAGGCTGAAGAAAGGACCAAAAGAGGTCATCGGCTCCACCGTCCTCTCCTTCCCCAAGGCAGGAGGAGCTCATTGCTGGCAGATCCTGGACTAACGTCTCTGCTCCCTCTGAAGAACCAAGACCCCCATTTCTCCCGCTCCTCTAGGGCAGTGCCTCATTATCCTTCCCATTACAAAGAACTTCCTAACAACTACTTTGAACCTCTTGCTGCAATTTAAGCCCATCATTTCTTGACCCACCATCAAAGCATGGAGGATAGAGTGTCTACTACTGGCAAAAGCTTTCGCATGCTTAAAGAGTTTTTCCTGTGTTGTCCTCCTCACCTTTATTAGTCTCAATACAACTCTAAGTCTTTCAGTCTCAGCTTGCAGACATTTTCTATCCCTCCAATTACCTTATTGTTGCCTTCTGGGCTCTTTGCGCCCATCCATGGTGCCCAAAACTGGACGAGTACTTCAGCTGGGGGCTGAGTGCTAAGCGAAGTCAGAGGTTTACTGTACAGACATTTGCCTCTCTCTTTTATTTCCACAGACCCACTCAGCTGGCTTGTGCTCTGGAGCAGACCCCCATAACCCAAACCCCGGTCCGTGGGGCTGGTATTGAGGCAGTTCTCTGTCCTGCACTGATGCCACCACTCCCTCCTAGACCTGCCCTTGTTCGCAGCAGCCCATTGGTTTCTGCCCGATTTCTCAAAATCATTTGGAGCTCTGCTTCCTCCTATTAATGTGTGCAATTTTCCTGCTTCTCCCCAGCTGGGTTTCATCTGCAGACCTAAGACGAGCATGCTTCATTCCGTCCATAACACCCTCCTGACCTCCACGGGTGGGAAGGGTATGAGGTTTCCAGCTGAGCTCTGCAAACATGGAAGCAGTCGATCCTTCTCCTCTGACTGCTGCCATGTGAAACCTCAGCTCTTCATAAAACTGGAGCAAAGCCACCTCAGCTGCCAGAGGGTGATGCAGCAGTGGGGAGCGTGACACTCAGCAATAGTCTAAATTAATCTGTCAGGCCTGATTTCTTGCAAAGAAAACTATTTGGGGCCGGATGCAGGCCTTTGTTCAGCCTCCAGGGTCCCCCCTCCTTCACATGCCAAATCTAGAGATGCTCCTGCCACTGCCATACTGCAAAACCTTTGGCTTAGCTCAGGGTTTTGGGTCCGCTCCCCCCCTCGCCACAAATCCATGAAAATTCATGCGCTTGAGGAAATCAAACCCTAGTTGCTATGGTGAAAGGCATTCTGCAAACTAAGAAACAAATACAAGTGGGACATTTGGAGGTTACCGGATTTTTGCACATCTTTCAGACAAGAATAAAAAAAACCTCCAGCATATTAAAGGCTCTGCTAACTTCCCAGACCCTGCTACGCCTCAAACATGAGGGATTTACAGTACAACTTGTTTAAGGAAATTAATAATCAAGCCCTGTGTTTCTCCAAAGAAGCCCCATGACTCCTAGCACTGCCTATTATAGCAAAGGCAGCAACAGTTTTTAAGAGCTGGGCTTTGGCTTTGCTGCAGAGATGCCAGGAGGCTTGAGACGCATCCGGGAATACTAGGACAAGGTGCTCCCATCAATGTGACCTATGCGCTACACTCACCAAATCACTAAGAGGAGGAGCCCAGCTACGGAGCCAGTAAATTAATTCGGACAGACCCGGGAAATTATCCAGCAGAGGGTCACGGCACCTTTGGGATGATCTGCCTACTTTTGCTAATCAATGTGTTCTTTCTTTTTTTTTTTTTTTTTTTTTGCACTTAATGTGCTGGGTCCCTGTCTTCTATTAAGGCGCCGCTGTAATTCAACCCCTGCCAGCTCCATGGAGAAAAACTGTCCTCTTAAGATCAAAGAGGTGATGCTGTCTTGGCTGGCTGCTGGCAGAACAGCGGTCTTGGGGAAATGAGGAGGCGGGATGCCCGCTGGGTGGGAGGCAGAGGCACCCACAGCACCTCCAAAACGGCTGAGCTGCTGGGCTGGAGGGGACTGCGGCAGTGTCGGGGCGGGCACAGAGCAGCACACCGCTTTGCTCTCCTATGGCACACCACAGGCAGCCCTGCCCGGAAGGGGCAAGGGGATTCAGAAAGTTTATAATGCTCTCAGCAAATCCTCCCTCTTGCAGCACTCACGGTACCTGCTAAAATTAAGTCAGAGAGGTGCTGAGCACCTCTGGAAAAAAAAAAAAAGAGCCTTCTCCCCTTTACGGTAAGGTCACCAAACGGATCTCTGTCACACGCGGGCAAGTTAGCACAAACCTTCTGCACTCCCTGCACTGCGTTCTCCTCAGCGCGGCGTCTCAGCCTTCTCTCAATACCTCCAATGCCGCCTCGTTGCTCTGCTCCAAGGCCCAAACACTCCAGCAAAGATGTTCTCCCTCTATTGCCTAGTCTGATTTTTCAAATGCCACTTCAGATTCCCATTTCACCGAATGCAAATAATGTGAATAAGCCTTTTTTTCCTGAAGAATATCATTTGTAGGAAAGCATTTTCATGGCAACCCCAATTTAATCTCCTTTTTTTCCCCAAGATCATACAAATGTTGCTCTCCAGTCTCATCTGCTCAACTGCCACATCCTCCCATTCCACTGTTGCTCTAACTGTGCACTGCTGAGCCCCCTCGATCGTTTCAGTATCCCTCGATAATGGCAGGATCAGAACTGAAGGCAAAAATCCTCTCCTCTGCAAAGCAGCATTACAGCCTTTCATTTCTGCTTTTGATTCTTCTGTAAAACTGAGGCGAGGAAAGCACTGGCTTATTTCTGATACAGTGATGTTGCACCACAATCTCTTATTCAGTCTGTTCTCACCTCAGTGGATTTTTGTTTGGTATTTTTAACTCTAAACTTTCCAAGCAGCCACCTCCCATTAAGTATTTGTTCCAGTTGCCAGTCCTGCTTCGGATATATACCTTCATCACCTCACTGAGGATAACAAGATGTTCTTAACCTTTCTGAACACCGGGTAGTCTTGATCTCACCTAACGCAGGTTCTTTGGCCCTTTGATTTCACCTCAGCTTAAAAATACACCGGGTAAAGACTCTGTCTCCTTAAATTCACTAATGAAAGTTACACAGAAAATGCCTGGGTACCGACGGCTGCAGAACACAAGAAGCACTCCTCATCTGCAAGCGGAGTTGGTAAGGGTGGCTCTATACAGGGGGAGATAGTAATTTGTTTAGTGCTTGGTGGGTTTGGGGTATTTTGAGGGGTTAGGGGGTTTATCCTGGACAAGATTTTTCTTTTTCATTGTATCTCTCTATATGGCACTGCATCAAATGTCTTAAACTGAACTACTGCACGCCACAGCCACTGCACTATTCTCAACCAGCAAGGTGAAAATGGTAACAGAGAACACTACCAGATTTGTTTGCTATGATCGTCTCTCTCCACTAGCCCCGGGATATCGGTCACTAAACGCACCTTCCCTCTGCTCCAAGTGAAAGCAGATACAGTCCCATAATTTAATACCCTGTATGCAGGCTTCAAAAGAGAAGGAGCCTTGTTGAATTACACCTTGTCTGACCTAGAAGCCCTCCCAGAGGAGTTCCGCAGCCCAGATGCTCTGCTCCCACTGCTGGACCAGGGCACAGCAGCATGTGTCACTGCCTTGACTGATCCGGTTCCCAGTCTTGCATCCCAGCTTAAAGTCTCCCCTAATGCCCTAAGACATAAGATGTGCAGCTTTCCGCTGCTGTACCTCAGTAGCTGTTCCCTCAATATTTAATCTTGTAAGCTGTTAATGCACAGATCTGTGCCAAGCAGCAGGGTTCGTCTTTTTCTGTACTCAAAATTTGCTTCCCTCTTGTTTGAATGTGGCGGAGACCACTCTTTTACTCCTCAGACCTCAAGGCAAAAATCATTCCATTTTAACCCAGTGAGAGTCCAGGTGGTTTTCTTCCTACTGTAAGCCTTCTTTTCCTTTAAAAGTATAATAGAAAATTTTGGCCAGGTGGTACCTTCGCATTTATTTGCATTTTTATTTATTCACCACAGCCTTATTTTTTTTACTAAGCAAAATAAATAAAAGCCCGGAGGCAGCCAAGCCTCGTCTCCGGAGATGCAGGCAGCTGCCCCAGCCGCCTCTGTGCCAGGGCTGTGCCGCTTCGCCAGCTGCGACACAGGGCACACAGCCACCACCCGGGACACAGGAGGAGGCAAGGCAGAGGGGCTGCCAAACCAGCATCTCCCCGAAGCCCGGCCGCCCGCTCAGCCCGACCCTTCTCTCATGGGGAAGGAGCTGACGCTTTCTTTCAGCTGTGAATTGCTGTCCCCTCCTTCCGTTCTCCAAGAGACAATCCACTTGGTTCCCGACCGGAGCTAGAGTTCGGTACGTGACTCAGATGTTCAAAGGAGTCAATCAGCTAGCCACTAGCCACCCCAGAAGAAATACATATTGCTCCGTATGAAGCGGTTCACAAAGCGTCCCCAGCTTCTTGGGACTAGACTAGACAAGCACAAAGCTAAAGCATCTAGCACTTTCGTGGGAGACACAAATCACTCAGTTGTTGGGGCATATACTCCCTTGGGCTTTCAGCACCAGCTAGGCCAGGGAGCCTTTTCCACGGATATTCTTCAAGACAGAAGCAATTTAAACTCCCAAACGCAACTCATCCTACAGGATCTATTTTCTGAGCAGTGTGGGAAGGTACCGGCCTGCACAACCATTTATTAGCACAAATAGGAGTGTATGTTTAACTCTGCGGAACGGGTAGAACAAAGGATTATTAAATAAAATTCCGATTAGTTCTGCTGAAAGCAAAATACCAGCTGGAGCCTGGGGTAACGCAGGCATGCTATCAGCAAACATGTGCTGCCAGCGCATCTGCACACACACACACCAGCTCTGACCACGGGGGAGCCTCAGACTGGAACAGCAGAACCACAGCGTCCCCGTCGTGCTCTGAGCTCTGCTAGCTCAGGTCCTGCCCTCCACTAGGCAAAGCCTTCGGCCCAGCAGTGCCGGTCGTAGCTGCACAACGGGAATGAGAGCGACGAAACCCGAGTTTTCCAACTTGATGCCCTCCTACCAGTAGCCGTGCTTTGTCGGCTTTCCAAGTGGGAACACAGCCACTCAACACAGCTATCGCAGAGTCCCACTGCCTGGAAACACATGCATGGCACATCGTTCTACCTACAAGGGGACGGCGCCCGCAAGCCAGCCTGCCTAACTGCAGCCATATTCATTAACAGCCCGTCATTTAGATCCTATTGCAAAAGTTAATGAAGCCACTTTGCAAGAGGGCAGCCTCCATGAGCAGAAGATAAATAATGTATATAAAAGGGGGCTGGGAGGGAACTGGCGCATCCTTGCAAGGTCATGCTAGAATGCATCAGTGGCTGGCTGAGGCTGGGCTCCTCTGGTAAGAAGCCCGGAGCTATTTATGACTCATGTAATTAATTAATGCCAACGGGCGTTCTGCTGCAGGCACGTGGGAGACCAAAGGGAAATACGAAGCAAGCAGGTTAGGAAATGTAGTGGAGGTGGGGGAGAAGGATGACATTTCTTGCAGTAAGGCACGCTTTGAAGTAATTATCAACAGTCCAAACAGCCAGCAGCTCTTTTGGCTACATCAGTACAAAAATCAATTAGGAGCTTCAAAAATGCATCAGCTCATATTTCAAAGAGCAGCAAGAATAAGAGGTAGCCATCTGAGGTAGGGCAGTTCCATTTCTAAGCGCTGCACACCACCTGACCCACAGATCCTCAGACCCCACCGTGCGGTCCACAAATGGTGTGACCAGTAGAGGGAGCATCATTAATGCCTTCCAAATTGTAAATGTTTTTGGATGAGGAGCATTAAGGAAGACTGCTGGTTTGCTTTTACGTCTCTCTAAAGTCTGAGGACAAGTTCAACAGATGCAAGAGAAAGGAGCAAAGGGCAAAGTGAAATGTGGGCGTACACCCTGCAAGCTGAGTCCCTGCAGGCACCCAGGGCTCCCGACAGATACCACCTTCCCTTTCTGGAGCCTAGCTCTCAGACACCGTGAGCTAACCAAAACTCGCAGATCACATTAAGAAAGGGACGATGCCTGTGGCTTTCCTGCTTCAGTTTGCAAGACTGCAGTCTCACACCAAACACTCAACATGTGGCGATGCTGAGTCATGACACCGCGCTTGCACAGACTGTTTGAGGACAATGAGAGCTTAACCTAATTTTGTCCCTTTGTTTGTCCTCTGCGCAGAGGATATCAATCAGTTCTGCTCCCTGCCTTCAGATCCCCATGCATCCAGTGCCTAATACATTATACAGCAAAACTGTGAACACAAGTAAAATGCATCCTTTCCCTCCTCTGGTGCCCTAAAGTCCTACTGGGCTGTCCAACTCCCACCTAGTCTACATCCTCTCTCATGTCTCTTTGTTGCCAGAATATCTTCTTTCAGTTCCCAAATGTATTCATGCATTGTCCCATCTCCCTCTTATCATTGCTGCCTGCAACAAATCCCCTCACACAATGAGGATCGCAAATTTGCTTACAACCCAGTGTTGTTTTCCATTTCTACTTCTCTGTGCTTGTCTTTTCTCTCTGGACACTTGCAGGGGCCAAGCACCACAGCATCAGGCTGACACTGCCATCCAGATGAGCAGCAGAGGCTGCCTGCAGTCTCAACCCTGGCAGGCAAAGCCTGGGAGGCTGCAGGATGCTCCCCTTCGAGCCTTACCCGCCTCCACGGTCTGGGGGATCTTGCTTCCTACCCTCTGATCACTGCCAAAGCCCTCAGATCCTGGCTGGTGGGACTCCCTACCGCTATCTGTTATTTTTCTGGAGCAAAACCATGCAAGTAATAGCAAGGATTTAAAAAAAAGAAGAAAAGACTAAGTGAAATGGCAGTCGGGTTTAGTTTCATAAATATATATGAGTGAGTAGAACAAGAACAACAAAGTACTCCTTTCTGGTGGGCTGAGAATCGACACGAGCCTGAGTCTCCAGGGTAAAACACGAGCGAAGTAAACGACAACACGAACACCCACTTAGCATTCGTGCTACATACTCCTGATCTGAGCCTCACCAGCTTTAAGAACGCTTCTGTTAAATACTGTAATGCTCCCAATTACAAGTGATCTGGATTATTTCTTTTCTAAACAGACTTCCCCCCGCCACCAGGAGATCCCATAAGCCTAAGACAAAAGCAGTCTTGAAGAGGTGTTTCAACCTCTTTTGGCTACACAATATCCACAGCTGGCTTGATTTCCCTAACTGTTTCATACTGACCTTCAGGATATTTCGGCCATTAAACGACTCCCGTTCCTTGAAAGATGATTTACCAGTCATTGTATTGTTTCGCTCTTCAGCTGTAAAGAGAAAAGCCACCACCAGAATGAGCTTCAGATGGGAGAACTGTGTGTGCTGTACTTCACCCCCCGCTCTCTCCCTCTCCAAAGTCAGCTGCCAGCTAATAAACCATCTTTGCCCAGTTCTTACTGCAAAAACACTTCCACTTTGGTTTTAAAGAGAACAAGGCTGAACACACAGGAACTGGGGCCTTTATCAGGATCATCTACGTTACCTGGAAGAAAGACCCTAAATCATAGCTACTGCTAGGGTGATTCTGTAGGGCTCATGGCTCAGTGCAACACATCTACTTCTCTCTGGCCGATTTTAATCCCACATCCTGCCAGGGTGAGAGTCAGCACTGCGAGCGCTTGCATTGCCTGGAACAGCATCAAATACCAGACTGAGCATACGAGCACAATGCCAGGCACGATCCGGACAGCACCTATCCAAACCTCTGCTGCCTGCTCCAGGAAGCACATACGTGTGGTGTGTACGCTTCTGCGGGATGGGCATGCAGCCACACACACAGACATTAAGAATAGCAACCTAGGCCTACAGCAACTGCCAAATGCCTACGTCTTAGATCCATTTACCCAGAGCATGTCTGGATTTTTATATAATCCCTAAGTACATGATCTGTTCTTTCCACAAGACCTCTGCCTCACTCAGTGAATATATTCAATATTTCTTTTTCATCTCCAGCATTAACTATGAAGTCCCACTCACACCTAGCATGCTATTCAAAACCTGTATTGAATATAAAGCGACTTCTGTGGCTATCTGTGTAATGCTCTCACCATTGTGTCTGAATGCCTCACATGCCTCATGGGGTTGTTTAGAATATAGACTCATAAGGCCAGACGCAGCTGCCCGTGTGCCTCCCCTAACAGAGAGCCACATCAGCACTTTGGGCTTACATTTTCACCGATTTTCAGGGCTCAATTTGAGAGAGCTAAACCCCATCCTTTCAGGGTTTCTACTGAGTACGCTTATCTGACTTTAGTAGCAGTCATCCCCAAAGCCTGCCACTGGGTGCACAGAAAACCGTAACATAAACCATCTGCTGTTATCACTGTCCATGCAGAGACTCACAGAGGCAGTAACCGGAGAATCCTCGACATAACCTATCGGCATTGCACAGAGGCCACTATGCCAGAGAAAGCTACGAAAGGCTTTAGTGCAATGCTGTTAAGGCTTGCAAACTACACACCAGTGCCAGAGCATATGCATGTCTGCACACGGAGAATGAGGCTGTAATATACTGCCCCTCCCTAAACGCAATGCATCTGAGGCTGCTTTATAAAGTAATGCGATAAGAATGATGCTACAGACTGCTAGAGCAGACAATCTTTTGGCACAGACAGCAGACACTCTATACTCAATAATAGCTCATACTCAGCCCCGTAGCCGTCTGAATCTGATTTAACGAGAATGACACTGGAATCGTGTTCCTAAACCAATGGGCAATCTTTAACTTGACCAAAGAGGATCACGTTTTCATCTTGTTTAAAGGTCAGCACAGCACATCAACTTGTTACTGAATTTCAGTTGAATGTTGGGGCACAAGAGAGCCCAAGACCTCCCATGGTACTTGAATGCCTTCTCTCTGGCCCGGATCTTACGAGTGCTACTGGGCAATAGTGTTTCTGAAGCTGTGACAAAGAATCTTAGAAAAGATCCAGAAAGTGCTCAAAGCGTGCCTGCCTTCTCCAGCTCTGCTGATTGCTTTTTCATCTTCTTCTGGATTTTATTTAGTGACATCCCCCCACAACATTGTAGGTGTTTTTGAGACTAAGACAAATCACAAAATTTAAAAAAAGAAACATAAAAGCCAACAAAAGCATTTCCCGTTCAGAGGTACTACTTTAAATGCATTTATCAGTAAGGATGAGGGATACGCACCACTTGGATCTTTCCTGAAGACAGTGTTCATGACTGTAGCATGCAGTTTCACCCTATCCCATTCTTTAAGCATCAGGCCGGAGGCCACAAACCTTTCCACCAGCTTATCAGCAATCACCTGCAATCTGGGAAGGCAAAACCAGAAAGAACAGAGCAGTGTAAACCAAGGAGAAACTGCTGCATCGTCAGCTTTTTGCTTTTCAGCCAAGGAGGGCAGCATATGTGAAATGAAGTCTCTGAACGCACACGGGGAAAGGGAGCTAGTCTCTGATGGAAACCGAACAGAGCCATCAGGATTCAGCCCTAATGCAAAAAGTTCTGGCTGTTTCACAAAGCTTCCTCGGTGATCACTTCTGCTGCAAATACTCCACGAAGACGGGCAGATGTAGCATAGCAGAGAGCTTGTTCGCAGTGACAGATGTTATTGGGACTCGAAGGATGCATCTTTCTACTGCCAGGAAACACAATGTGACTCTCCTTACAAATGGCAAAATCTGCAGACCCCCAGGGGGGCTTAGGCACCTTGACCTCTGGAGGACCTGCTCTGCTCAGGGACTGCGACCTGTACAGCGCACCGGGCCAGATCTCGGACCCTCTCTGTCCCAAATAAGCAACCCAGTCACTGGGCTTAATTTCTGGGAGAGGCCAGAAAGTGGTAACAGAGGGCACAAACCCAGACGGCACATCCTGGTGAATGCTCCAGCTTTGGAGCTATTGAGCAAGCAGAATCAAATGACTTTTGCTACCTTCTTGTCTGGCCTTGGTCAGAGATGAAAGCAGCCGTGGCTGCCGGGATCTGTGGGCAGACCTGTCCTAGGATAGGCAGCAGGAGCAGGCAGGTGATCAGAGCAATGCACTCACGTACCCTATGTCTAAAGAGCTGAAGGAACTTCCAGGCTGCTGCTGTCCCCCATAAAACTTCTGCAGTGCCTGAGCATTACCAAAAGCAGCGAGGATGTGCTAGAACAAGAGCTTCCCGTCCCCAAAAACAAAGCAAAAGAGTATTACTCTATGCAGAAGAATTTGGGCTTCTCTCACCTCGTCCAAGGGATTAGACAGCTCTCTGCTCCACCAGGTCCCACCACTTTGGCGTCTCAGCTGCAGCAGGAGAGGCAGAGCGTTGCCTCTCTGAGGCTGGCCCCCAGAGCCCTGGGCTGACATGCTCCGGATGCCAGCTCCTACCCCACCGCCAGTTTTGTACTGCCCCTCACGGGCTGCCAGCCCCCATGTGACGATTTCAAGACTCTCAAACTACCAATTGTCATGGTTTTCTCCCACTTTCTGGCTTTACATCAGTGATTTTTAAAATTAGCAATGACAAAGATTAAATGAATATCATTACAGACAATACTAAAACAAATTAACAGAGAATAGCTCAAGTGAAAATGGTGCTTTATTACGTTATAAAGTTAATCAAGGAAATAAAACAAATTAGAATGAATTATAATGGAAATTATTTGCCATGCGGGAGGCATCAGAGCATGATCCCTCTCAGTCTGAGCCGTTATATGTGCAGAAGGGCTTGCCAACCCCTAATTCTGTCTGCAGTTATGCAAGCTAAGTCAGGGTAAATCAAATCTCCTGCTTTACAGCTTAAGCTGATCAAGATCATCCACAGATCAGGAAGGAACTCCACCCCTCAGCCATGCCAGGAACTAGCAAGCAAGCTAGCAAGATGTCTTGCATGAGACAGGAAGGCACACACCTCTCTTAAACGCGGGCTGCAGCAGTCTGATCCAGCACAGCAAACTACGTGGCTGCCGCTCTCCTCTAGTATTGGCCTTGCAGCTGAGAAACTCTGCTTTCTACCTGCTTTCCCCATTTCCCTGAGCAAAGCACAGCAGGTTTTAGCAGGCAAGAGGTGCATGGAGCTGCTCAGCAATGATCCATCTAGCAGACCACAAAACAAAGCAGAGTTTTCTGGAGGGATCACCATTTGTCCTCTCTTTACAATCACCGTTTGTCCAACACTGTGTCTGCTGGAATCTCAAAGAAAGCAAAAGAAGCTTTCACTGCTCTCCATCAACACAGAAATATCTTCTTTCCCCTCTGCAAAGCTAAGTGTTTTCTGGATGCTTGCTAACAGTTAAGGCACTATATTAGGGGAGAAGTGCCAGATGAATTAATTTGCAAGTGAGGGCAGGACCGGACTGGGCCAAGGATAAAAACTTAAAATCGCTTGGCCCTCTCTGAGCATGCTGCTATGCAAAAAGCAAAAAAGGTGTTGTGGAAGAGAAGTCTGGCAGCCTCCAGGTGCCATGCAAAGCACAAGATCTGGGTTTGGTCAAAACCTCAGCTAATAGATCTCTGTGAAGGACAGAGGAGACATCAGCCCTCTCTCGGGGGGGTGTTGTTTTCAGTTTCAAGGTGGATTTGAAGACCTCATTTCTCTCTCTTGCCAAAATCAGCTCTGCCACCCCTAATGCACATCAGCATTTTCTGCTAGCATTATGGCTAAGTGGGTCCTCAGCAAAACAGACACAGCTGGCATCTGAAGCAGACCACGGTGCTAGTACCAACAATTCAAGCTGTCTCCAGACGCAGGCAGACATTGCTGCCTCACTTTAGGCCCTACTTACGCTCTACAGGATTTCTCTATCAGCTCCTCAGGTCACAGGCGTATTTTCAGATGCAAGCAGACTCACAAGCACTGCACCTCAGAGATGATCCAGAGCTCGGTGACCCAGGAGAAAAATGGCCCACACCTCAGCTCTTAGAGCTGACACTTCGGATGCTTTCTACAACAAACCCGCTGAAGAGCATTTAGGTCATCCAGTGTCTGCCTCCGTCTCATCTTTCTGAGTGCTTCTGCCTTGTTTCTCCCTGCACTTCTCTTCTGCCTCCTGGCTGATCTCTAGCTTGTCCTGGCTCTCCACCCTCACTGTTTGTGTTATCTCACCTCTTTCAGGGTAGGACAGACTTCAAAGTGGAAGAGCCGAGTAGAGGAAAAGACTTCAACTTCTACTGCCTCCCAGCAATTCTGACATTTTAATTTTCCTACCCATTTCCTTATCCCACTTCCGATCTCTTACTTCAACACAGCCTCCAAAGTGCGGTTTTAAGCAGGGGGCCCCCCTTGTCTCCTCAGCCCTCGGGGAAAGGAGATGCCAGAACATGTCCTTTCTTCCCTGAGCCAGTCCCTGCTCACAGCCTTCCTCCTCCAGCTGCACTGCTCCGTGCTGCCCTGCTAGCTCCTGCTGTCCTCTAGCAACGGAAGAGACACAAAAGGGCAGCACTGCCAGAAAAAGAGAAGGCTAAGGCTCAGGGAGAGAAGGCTAAAGCTCTTTTGGCCACTCCCCTACCCCCTTCTGCACCCATCTCACAACCGGCAGCACGGTGTACGACAGCTCTTATGTTTCCCCAGTCTTCCAGAAAGCACTAATAGAAAAGACAGTGCTGCCACTGGCGACTTACTTGTCAAAAACAAGATGAAGGAAGATTGTCCACATCCCACCACATCCCGGTAAGCACCATTTGTAGAGCTAAAGCCGTCAGCCACAGTGGTGAACAGCACAAACACACGCACTGACACCAACCAGGCTTTGAAATTTCACACCAGCTGCTCAGAAGACAGACATTTCACACCCAGTGCCTGTTCCATGCTACTTACAGACACAAAAACCAACTCTGTAACCAAGTCATGCTTTTCTGAGGACCTTCTGGTGTAACTGGGCTTGAAGAATAATTAAGTGCTGCAGAATACGCCAGATTAATCTGGATTGCCAGTTGGGAACTAGACAGCAGAGGCCAAGCTGTCCTGCCTTCTAAGTCATCTCAGGAGTACCTCCTTGGCCATCTTATCACCACGCAAGCCATGACACCATTATTCAATCTGACAGGCTGCTACAGAAACAAATGACATCTTTCAGCCGCACCACCAGTGACTGATTTAAAGAGCAAACACATCACTGCCTTAACCGGTTTACGAAGCAAGAATGACTTCATCTTCCTGACTGCTGGCCCAAGGACTGCTAGCAGTACCCACCAGCTTCAGATGGCAGAGGGTTTCTCTGGCACACCGCTACTGCTGCCGTGGCACATCGAGGAGGAATGAAAGAAAGGAGCATGGGGAACTCACCTGTCCGAGCCATCCTTCATGTGGACTTTGGCATAAAGGACGTCCGTCATGGCAGGGTCATCGTTCATATACTCCACTCCTGCCACCTCCACGGTCAGGGGCTTGCCTCCAGCAATTTGGCTAAAATGTAAGATATCCCTTATGTTAAAGAACAAAACATCACACCTGCTTTTGAAATACAACGCATAGTACTCCTCATGCACACGCTACATATTTGGTTTTACTAAGGGAATGACATGAAATATTTTTTTGCTATAGTTAAACACAACTTTGAGGTTAAGTGGGACTTAAATGCTATACAGACCACATGGGGCAGTGAACTCCACTGAGGAGTTCTTTTCTTTCCCATATCTTTCAAGTTGTTTGCACTGAAAAAACCCAATCACAAAAAAGGCTCCCTAATTTCTAAAGCTCAAAAGGCTACAGCTGCTATTGTCTCATCATCTCAAGAAATACTGTAAAAACATTTAAACTCATATATTCAGTGTTTCAGACACACATTAAGTCAACTTGTCAGTGTCCACAGGCCATCTCAACGCAGAGATCCCAATTTACATTTCAGAAAACCTATCAGCAATAAAATGGTACAAGTTCTCATTCCAGAGAAGCTCCTGCCTTCCCTGTGAAGAGAGCAATCGTGACACAAAGTCTCCAGCTCGTTGATTTTCACTGGGAAAAGTACTCGACACAGAATGCAGTTTTAAGTACATTTCAACATCCACTTACAAATGCTGGAAGTAAATAGAACTGTTTTAAAATCAAACCGAAAATGTGAGCAGGATATAATATGCACTCCCACACCTGCAAACACACTGTGAAGCGTATCTGCTTCCAAACACGCCGCCTCCTTGCCTTTACCACCAGAACATCACAGGGAGGCAGGGTGCCGCAGCGAAAGCTCCCTGTGAGTAAGTGCTGTTGTCTCGTTTAACGCCGAGGTCTTGTGGAAAGTACAGGGAGTGTCTGGGCAGGCAGAAGTAATAAACACGAGTTAACAATGTGAGCGTGACTTTGCTCTAACCTTGCTTACTTCTGTTCAGCCTGCCCTAGAGACTGCTTTTGAGATTCTCAGCAAAGCTTCCCAGGTGGAATATGGAAAGCGTGAGTTCCCCTTCCAGTACGTACAAGTACACTGTCATGCACGTGGGACTGAAAGCATTTGAAGCCATGTATTCTAAAAAGGGTGAAAAAGGGCACATCTACCTTCACATGGCCCTGCCTGCATTTAAAAAAGTAAATGATTGCTAATGAAGGTTTCTGTGGGTGGAAGGGAGCCTAAATTAATTTTCAAAGTATATTTATTTGGGTATGGCAGGGGAAATAACCTAAAGGTTACATTCAAGTGTTGATTCCCCCTTCACTAAAGGAAATGGAGGGTAGAGATTTTGTCTGCCTCAGTTCAATCCACTTATGAGGAAGCTGGCACTTTCCAAATACTGCAGGCAAGCAGTTTTCCCCTGGAAACGCACTTGCATTTCTGTTCAACAGCTGAACAACTGGAGCTGTCGTTTTAAAGGCAGAGGTATGAATTTTGGCCGTGCATTAATTCCCACAGATATGAGCTGGCACAGCGTGGCTAATTCTTCGTGCACCGAGGCAATAAATAAATAAATAAATAAATAAAAATCAAGGATCCGTGCTCTGTGTGCAAAGGATTTGCAGAAATAAATAAATAAACCAATCCCTCAGGCCATCTCCAGTTTCTAAGCTGAGCAGAGATAAGCTAATTACAGTGTCATTCAACCACACTTGCAGTTAAAGCCCTAACATCTGCAGCTCGGTGTTAACAGGCAGCGAGAAAGCCCCAGTCCTGGAGCAGCACTGAACGTTTCAAACTGATTACTCACACGGCTCATGCTGGCTTCCCTGCACACAGCTCCCCGCATCAAGAAATGCATGTCAAGGACACCTCAGCATCTGCTCTGAGGCAGGAGGGAAGCAGCGTGCTAGAGCCCACTGCAGGCAATGCCGAAAGGTAATGGAGCTCGTCCCTCCCTCTGCAGCAAGCAGGGGACAACAGCAAAAATTGCTCGCACAAAAATAACGGGGACGCATGTGAGAAAAAGAAATGAGTAGAGCAGGTTTTCAGGGAATGCTGAGGGTTTGAGCTGAGCTGCAAGATGCTCTTAAGACTCTTTGTGACTGCTTGGTGATTTCTGCTGCTCCCATTTGAAACGTTTCAGCCTTTTTCTAAATTGCTAGAGTTGAGATAGACTATTGAGCTGCTTTTTTCTTTGCTGTCCCTTGTCAAAGACAGCTTGCTGCTTTTCCCCCATTTGTACCCTTGGTGATGACATCCTTTTTTTATCACTTACTCCACAAAGTCCTCTTTGCATCGCTGTAGGAGGTCACACGCTTTCTGGATCTCTTGCTCATTCAGAAGTACCAGCGTCCCAAGAGTCAGGTGAAGCTTTGCAGGGTTCTGGAACAGGCTGCTGCTGACCCCGTGATCCTACAAATCAGTCAATCGATCATATATAGGTGTCTTATCTCATCCACACGCGCCCCCCGCCTCCGTCAGAGGGATGAATACTACAGAGAATAGGTACCAAGCCACTGGCATCAAACCTTTTATCTCTGCATCACTGGTTGGGTTGGTAGTGACTCGAAGTTGAAATGAGTAACAAAATTTCACAGGCTTTGCAAGCAAGCGAGCTCAGCCTGGCAGGCGCGGCGCAGCCCCCCACTGCATGCACGCTCCCTGCCTGCCTTTTCATCGGCGCTGCTGAACAGCAGCCTGGAAGCTCGTTAGGACAGGCTCTAACTCAGGATGCAGGAACAGCAGCACTCACTCATACAGGGTTTCAAGAAGAGACTTCCACAGCTGTCAAAGCGGCAGCTGCCATCAGCAACAAACTCAACACAAGTCAGCACAGATTTAAAACTTGAGTTAAGTTCATTTTTTGTGCAATAAAGCTGGAACCAGCTGTAGCGACAAGCTCTAAATGGTCTCTAAATCCTGTCTAAACACAGGTTGCACCTCACAACACAAGCACAGCTAATACCAGCTCTGATAATTACATTTTTCTTGTTCCCATGTGCCCTATAGTTTGCCAAGATGAATTAAGTTTAAATTCCCTTTATAAGAAGAGTTACGTGTTGTTGCTGGGGAAGAACTGTTCCCAGGTGGAGCAGTGGTTACATTCAGCTTTAAAAAACATGTTCTTTTGTTCTAGGATATTTATAAAAATACCTCGAGGATGGTTAACACACCCATATTAAAACAATTATTTCCACTTAGTGGCCATTTCCCATCAGCACATTAAATAACCTCCACTTTTAACTCCAGAAGAAGCCAACACCACTTGCCAGGCCACTGAAGCCTTTCTCTGTCTGAAAAAAGTCCACTGACTGAGAATGACAGCTTTGAAGTTTCTAGCTGCGCTTCAGAGTTTGAAATAAAACCTTTCAGATGTTTAAACACTGCAGTATCTCAGCCCGTCAGAGTTTAATGCCCCACATCTCACTCAGCATTTTTCATGTCTAATGACCACATCCATACTCTTCTTTACAGTGGTGCTTATGGGCTGGACTAGAGACAAGCCAGCCTGCAACACAGAGGCCAGAGGCTTGCTCCAGCAGCCGCAGGCTGGTAAAGCGTGGTGGTCCCCAGAAGAGAGAGGACATGTCCATACCTTCCACTGCTGCTAATTACTTTATTGCTGACTGGAACCCCAAATTGTACTGTGCTAGTAGTGGCAAAGCAGGCTGCAAACCTCAGCACCGTGCAGCAGCCTGAAACAAGCACAGACTAACTACGTCAGGCACATCAGGAACAGAGGAAAGAGGGATGGCTCCATCTCCCTTCTCCCCACCTTCCCCTCTCTGCGGTAAAAGCCTTTCGGCTTCCTTTAACTCATACTGCTGTTAATAGGCATGACAGGACATGATTTCTCTCCGTCAGCCTTTTTCTCCAATGGTATCTGTACCCAGAGGATATTTGGCCCATCACAAAACAACAACTCGGGTAACAGAAACTGGGAGAAAGTTCAATTTATCCTTGCTGTGGACAACCAGCCGATGTCCCTCCCACAGTGCGCACAGATGATGTACAGTAACAAGAAAGTAGTTCGCAGGTCAGAAAGCAAAAGCCCTACCCTCATTTTCTGCCCCAGCACGATTTGTACTGTAAACATCAACCTGCCCCAAAAGCAGCATTTTCCCCTGAGCTTCCCAACACCTGAGTGTGGGCTGATAGCTGACAAAGTGATGGCACATCACCTCCACAAGCCACGATACCGCTGCTGGGGAGATTAGCGGGGAAGAGCAGTGCACAGTGAGCAGGCCAAGACCTAGATAATCTTCCTGGTTTACTCCCTAGTACTTCAGACAGCTCCTAAAAACCCTGCTTACACCCCTACTCTTTCGCAGGCCAGCAGATCCCACTTCTCCCACGCACAAAATAGATGCTACGTCAGAGGTAGCTCTCCCTGGAACAGGCAATGTTTCTGCAGGCGTATTAGCAGCCCTTCGTGGTTGGATGCTGCTGCCAAGATGCAACAAAGCTTGAACCCACTTATTCTAATCTCAGACTTTATGATACGCTATCAGCAACCACCGTGTCACCTCACGGGAAGCCGCCCTGTCCAGTGGTATGAGCCCTCTGCAACCTAACCAGCAGGGCCAGACAACAGCAATACAGCGCCTAGAAATAAGTGTTCATAACTACTGCTGAGGAAAAACCACGTTCTCATCCAGGGAGAATGAGCCCAAGAGACGTGATCCTGTCAATGATTCTGGGGCTTTATGGACATCTTCCAAATACCTAAGGAGCCCTCCCAAGGTAAACTACAACTGTAAGAGCAGGGCTGAGATTCAGCATTGGAGATGGGCACAGGGATCCACCGGGATCTAAGCCATGCTCTCCCGAGCGCCTCTCAGCAACAAGCTCCTCTTTCACCAGTTTCCTCCCCCCATGCCAGTGGAAGGTGGGCACTCCTCATAGCACAAGTCACAGTGGCTTGTGGCAAGCGGTGGCTTCCAGCCCTAATGAAAGCAGAGCACTAGATTAGGGGAGGTGAGGTGTCGCAGCAGGGAATCCCCATATTCTACAGGAGAATCTGAAAGCAGCATATTTGCAGGAACTCGCTGGCAGACACAAACACATAAAACAGACTCTATCGTCTCTCTTAAAAATTTACTGTTCAAACCTGGGTTCTCTAAGAATGTACTGAGAGGCAGGAAGAATATCCCCCTTACGCACCATCCCTATGTGATGACTGTCCATTTTAGTTTATGCCTCCCCCTGATACTGCCCTGTCACGCTCAAAAAAACAACTCATTTCCACTCAGCCTTAAAAATCCTTTTTTTTTCCTCCCTCTTGCTACTTAGACTTCTACCTTTGCTCTCCTCCTTTAGAAGGAACACAGAAGGGGTTTTATCTGGAGTCTTCACCTCTCTTTGCAAAGCCCAAGCACATTGTTCCTCCAAATCTAAGACCCTGTAGTAGGGAAATCATAGACCACAACACACCCCAGGCCTTCTATATGACAAGGCAAAGGATCAAACTCCTTAGCTCTTCTTCCCTGGCTGCGTCCCCTCTACTGTCTTAAGAGCTTCCAATATTTGCAGACAGCTTCATGTTTTCGGTTTTTTTCTTAATAGCAGGATACTGCTTGCCAGCTATATGCCCTCTCCCACCCTGATCCACAAACAAAGGAGCGAGCCAGAAAACCAGCATTTCCTCAGAACCGACTGAAGAGCTGCACGCTGAAAAACCCCGCCCATTTTCTGTCCCTTCCACTCCGAGATATAATATCTCATTAGCAATGTTTGATATTTACAGGTTACCATATATTACAGCAATCATCTTTCTTTTCCGTGCTACATCTGCAGCCTGTTAAGACTGCAAATGCTGCGTTTGCACAGCTCTGAAAGACCCAACTGTGATTTTTCACGGCAGTATTACTGCAAAGTCTCTTCCCTTTTCCACCTGCATACTCAGACAGACGTTTCAGTCCTCCTCACTCTGACACCTACACAACTGTGCGAGGAGACTTCCAAGGTCATCCAGTCATCCGGAACTCCCACTGCACCACATCAGTAATGAGCCTGTCCAGGTGAGCCACCTCCCCACATTTATATTAAATTAACCTCAAAAGAGTCTCCTCTCGGCCCTGCTTCACTGTCTGGCTGCCCTGACCATACAATAGCGTGAATGACACCTGAAGTATTCCATATCTCAACACAAGGTTCATCTTAGAAAAAGGCTTAAAGATGAAAAAAAAAAAGTTAGAAAGCATATACCCACCAACATAACCCTATGCTATAAAATAGAAATGAATGGTTGTCATGGTAACTGCTTCAGAGAGAAATAGAGTCACTGACAAAAGCTCAATGGCCAGAAGAAATCCTCACACACGCACACCTGGTCCTTTCCCTTCCTTACCATTATTACTGAGCTTCATTCAAAGACTGGAGTTTACGTAATTCTGCAATGTTTCGCACCAGCAAATTGCAACAGGAAGAGAAGTGCACTGCTTCTGTCCCTGAAACCTGTTCAGATTTCTCCAAGTATCCTGAGAAATCCTGTTGCTTTGAACAAATCTATAAGCTCTCGTTGCTCTGTGAGGCACCGTTTTGAATTAGTGTTTTTCATTACTGATGTGCTTTCTAGCAGACCCTGCTGTGAGATAAAGTGGTATTAGAGTGGCATTACCCGCTGGCGCAGTGATTGAGAGACATACGGGGCTGCAATATACTCCTTGAACTAACAGGCAGCAATATATCTACAAACCCTTTTGCTAATACCAGGAGAAGGAAGGGCAGAAAAATAAAGCACCATGCATTCCTAGGCTAACATATGCAAACCCCCAAATACCTGCCACTGACCGAATTCCACATTTCAAACAAAAAATGGAAACTCTAGAGCTGATGTAAGCAGTACCAGGAACATTTCAGGCCCTCCTGAGAGGCACAGGGCACTGAGCAGTGCTAACACGACGCTGCAGCTCCCAGGCTGGGGCACCTTGTCCCCACGCAGTGTGGAAAGCAGGAACTACAGCCCCAGACCTTCTGCCTGCACCCATATAGACATGTCCTGCTGCAGGACAGCTTCAGCTGCCACCGTTTTGGGAGATTCCCGAAAGCACCTTGATGACTCGGCAGCAGCAAAAGGCATGCTATGTCTTGAGTGCCGCGCTTTCTCGGAGATGTTGCTGTTACTTGTATCAGGAGGATTCATGCCTGGGTGCTGGTTCTGAGTACAGTTCAAGTCTGAGGTTACTGAAAGCCAGAAGTAGCTGTTAGGCTGAAATGTGTTCCCACGTGCACGCCCACGCTGCAGGATCCCTAACTATGAAGCAGAGCCTTACAGGACTCAGTGCCGTCCAGACACAGAACAAAACACTACGAGAGAGACAGAAGATCAGGCAAGAGGAGGAAAAATTAACATGACTAGCCTGGTCAGCAGTGGTCTTGGCACTCCTGTGAGGAAGCTTGGGTTTCTGCAGCTTTCTAGGATGAGAAGCACGCAAAGGTTTGCAGATGGTTCCCAGGCAGCTCCTTCTGAATGTGACTGACAACACTGGGGAAAGCCCCAAGATAAATTTATGAAAATGTTTCTAAGTGGATGGCAGACCTCCCTGCCTACCCAGGGATGCAAACTGATACTTAGCAGTCAGCAAGAGAAAAACAATGTGACAGAGACAGATCGGGAGGGGTCTGGAGAGCAAGTAAGATCACTGGCAGAAGCTGGGTCAATGGAGGGCTGCAGAGATGCAACCGAAGCAGCACACAGGAAAAATGAGTGCTCTACAAGGAGAAGAGCAAGTCCTGTGTGAGGCCAGAGTGTTGCAGGAATAAAAACACAGGATGAGAGCATGGACGACAGCATTAGCTGCAAAGATGAATAAATAAAAGAGGCCACATCATAGACATGTGACACTGAAAGGATTCGCCTGACATTGAGAAGGCCTGGAAGCCAGAACCCGGCAAGACGCAGGGGATGACACTGAGGTTACTGCCCTGCACAGCAGGTGGATCTGGGTTTGCTGTCCACAGGGAGGGAGAAGAGAGATCCACAGGACCTGCTGGCAGACAGCTAGAGGGAGGAGGAAGATCAGATGAACGGAGTCCAGGATGCCAAGACTTCAAGCAGAACAGGGCCAGCCATGTCTGAAAGGACTCACAGGTTGAGGGAGATCAAATGAAAGGACTGTAACAGCCATAAGCCCAGTTAGAAGGGGATAAAGGGCAGGAGAAACACCAGACTGAAAGCAGCAGTCTGAGTCCAGGGCCAAGAGCTTGAACAGCCACTACCAGAGCCCCGTGCTGAAGTTACCAGCCCCTGAAGAGCTGCTTCTCTCCCTGTAACTTTGGTGCGTCCCCCCACCAAGGACTGGAACTAGAAACCAACAGAGGGAGCCAGGCCACCACTGACGCCAGCCCGAGGTCCAGCACTCTCTGTCCCGCTAACACTTTCTCAGGCTGTTTCCATTCCCCTGTCTTCAGGGCTTTCCTTTAATAAAGATAAGCTTTAATAAAGGTAGCTGCAGCTGGCTAATGGGGGTAGACAATCAAGACAGTGATATCTTCCTAGCCTGAGGAAAGGGTGCTCGTGGCATTGCACTGGTTGCTAATGCCTGGATCTACTGGCCAATTTCAGTTGTGTTTAACATCAGGTGGAAACCTGAGTGATAGAAGACTCCTAAGATGTCACTGAAATAGGCAGCTGGGTGGAGAAGAGGGACTTAAATCAGAACTGCCAGGAAAGACAAGCCTGCAAAGCCACATCAGTTCTGCTCTTAAAGATGAGACAATTGACATGCAAGTGATCATGAAAACTTGAGCAAGAACTTCTATCTCCCCAGATATCAGATAATTCACACCCACAGCGTGAAGACATAGGAAACTAAACTTCTTCAGCTGTGCTATCTGCAAGATTATATTTTCCCCTTTGAAAGGCACAAATGGAAGTGACGGACATGAAGGTAATAATATCAGCCCACAAAACACTGCTGCGTGTATGCAATCTAACCTGCAGTGGCCACAAAGAGGGACTCTTCTCTCTTGCCTGGAGATGTCCTCCCAGCACTCAGAGGACATGGCAATTTAATAATACCATTCCCTCTCCTCAGCCTGCCCCTGTGCTTCTGCTAAACTAGAAGCACACTGAAATAAGCCAGGGAATACACAGCTTTCACTTCATTCTGTTCCTCGTTTCCCTATGCCTAACTATTTCCTGCCGCTCTCAGTGTAAGATCCAAAGGCAAGGAGGAGGGACTGTCAGCAGAGTCTCATGGGGAAGAAGGGAAGCGATCAGATTTGCAGGATGGCATGCGCTACCAAGTCATTTCTCGCTCAGCTCCAGTAATGACACCCATCTTCCTTCATTGTCAGTAACCAAAAGAGAAGTGAAATAGAAGCAGCAGCACACTTGTGAATTCCTACCTGGTTTCACGGTTACGTAGAAATCATATAAAATGTAGAAAGGTCCACTACGTTATTTAGTGGCTTTCCTATTAAAAACAAAAAAAAAACCCTTCTTTTGAATTGTAGATATCCTCCCACCTAGGAAGAATCTCTAAGGAGAATAATTTTACTAACAATTTACTAAGTAAGCCATTCCACTTTCCAGAAGATTTCACAACAGCACTCAACAAATTCACAGCAGATCCACCAACTTAAGTAAAAGGCCTGTTAAAAATACATTCCTAGGAAATAGAATAGAATAAGGCCTTCAAGGTAAACACCAAAAAGCTATCTCAATAAATGAAATGGCACTCCGCTGAAGGGCTTCCACTCGATTTTAATTCTCATGCGAATCCTTACCTTTGAGCATTTCTCCAAGACTTCCTCCTTGAACTGCAGGAACTTCTCCTGGATGGGGGGCTGGTTGAGAGCGAAGGACAGGAAGTGTGTGAAGGGCTGCTTCTTGCGGAAGCTGTCCAGGAGAACATCGATCCGCGTTCGGGCAGAGGTGACACCGCTGCGATGCTGCCCTGTAATCACTACAAGGAAACAAAGCAATACCTGTTTGGTTTCCGTGAAGCTACAGTGGGATGACTGA
This sequence comes from Balaeniceps rex, assembly GCA_013401315.1. Lineage (NCBI taxonomy): Eukaryota > Metazoa > Chordata > Aves > Pelecaniformes > Balaenicipitidae > Balaeniceps > Balaeniceps rex. Next base: position 111,571 of record VYZW01018731.1, on the reverse strand, counting down.
CACCCATGTCCATGCAAAATAAAGAGTAATTGATCATGATTTTACACAATATGTATCTGTGCACTTTACAATATCAATATTGGAGGATATTGTGAAGGTAAGAATATTTCATCCAGGAGATGCCAGGAGGGAATTAGAAAAACCTGCACAACAGCACCTCTCTACTGTTAGCCCCGGGCTCCCTGAAGAAGCAACAGGAATTAAAACCCGCAACCACGCACAGAGAAATCTCGCCAGACTCCCTGCTTGACTTAAAATGCCTGACACAGCTGTGCTTTCCTCTGTAAAGACAGGATGATGCCATCAAAAGTATCCCTCTGCTCTCAAGACAGCCAGCTCTGAGTGCCTAAAAAACAATAACTAAGAGTCTATCACTTCAGCGGCTCTTCAGATTTCTAGAGCATTATTTCAAGTTTTCCATAAAGGCAGTCAAAGTGAAAAAGAAAAGAAATTCTTTCAAAGATCAAGATGGCCTATATCGTTTGTGCATACACTTCAAGGCACCGAACAGAGAGCACTTGAGCTTGAAAGGAAAGAACTGCAAGGAGCAAAATCTTCTTGGCTTCCTATTATTACATGTTTTCAGCATCTCTCAACCTTCCTAATAGTCCTTCATGGTTCTCAGGAAGAAGTCAAGACCCACTTCTTGAGAAGTACTACCAGGTTCCTGTGCAGCACGACAGTTGGATCTCCCTGTCACTTACTACTCACAGCTCTGTCACGAACGTAACTGTACCTCGTGCCAATTATCACCGGAGCGCACATAAGGGGCCCTCTGGATATCCACTCAGGCAGCAACCCGCACAGGCCAGCCCTTATGAGCAATGCCTCCTTTCTTTTTAAGTCACTGGAAGTGATGAGAGGGAACATACGGTACAAGAAAGCCTGCTCTCACTATCAGGATCAAGTTACAACACCAGAAAGGCAGCAACGTCATCAAAACACTTCTCATATTAAAGCAGATGCTGAAGTTTATTTCGTGCATAAATATACAACACGGTATTTTTTCTGGATGTATATTCCAGCTCATCATTAATGAAAATGGTCTTAATTTAAAAACAAAACAACAATAAAACCCACAACACATTCAGCCCCAAAGTCCTCAAGCCAGTCATTTAAGGCCCAGAAGTTACTTCAGTGAGATTATTCATAGACTTAAAATAGATTTTTTTTTTTTTCCCCCGCAAAAAAACCTTACACTGCTTTATAAGGATCTATAGACAGGGAAAATAAACTCAGGAGAAAAGTGAAGTGATTTCCCAAGGGCCATAAATTGAGTCAGTGCCATGTCAGAAGCAGGAATTAAAGGAAAAACACTGCCTATGCCCCCTCCCCGCTCAAATCGTGTCTGTGCAAGTGACGGTGAGAGAACACCCATTTTGTGCATGTTAAAGCTCACCAATTTCTCCTTCCACTCCAGGCTTGGGAATGCTGATGGAGGTTCGAGTCTCTGTTTCCAGTCTCTTCTTGGTTTCCCCTTTCTTCCCAATGATGTACCTGGAGGCATAAAAGTGCAAGAGAGCCACTCACATGGCGTCGCTGGGCCACTCTCCATCAAGTGTGTCCAGCCAGCAGATTAACCATGCCACAGGCAGCTGGGCCCCCCAAGGTTCGGTATCTCTGTGCTAGAGGGATGCACACGCTCAGCCTCACGCGCAGGACCCGGTCCAGGCACAGAAGCTTCTCCCGGGACTCCACGCGTGACCAGGCTAGGAGCAAGGGATGATGTTGAGCCGCGGCTCACAACTGGCTTAAGCTAAAATAAGTCAGCTGGTCCATGACAGCTCTGCCCAGCACATCCTGCCACAGCTTATTCAGCAGCTGGGTTATCCATTTTTCCCATTACCCCAGCTGACAAAGAACTAAGGGCTCTTTTTCTGCTTTTTGCTTTGCTCAAGGTAGTCATTTGCCAGCATCCAAACACACAACAGAACACCTTTCCTTCTCTACATTTCAGTAAAACTATTCAACCAATAAAACTGTCAAAAATAACTAGATAAAGCTTTGAACACTACAGGCTTCCCAGTAAACATCAGATTGGAGTCAATAGTCGATTCCAGCCGTGTGTGCTTTCTCTCAAAGCTTTCACAAACTCGCCCTGCCAGGCTGCTCGCCCCAGTTCTTCCTCCCCTTCTCCCACCCTCCCTGATGCTTTTATGTTCAAGGGAAGAGATGCTCAAAAACTCTCCTGCCAGCAAGAAAGCACCACCTGCTGTCTCTGTCACAGGGAAGGCTAGGAGTCAAGTGTGGCCCAACTGCACTAGAAAGGCATTGCCAATTTTCCCTTCCCAAATGCTAAAATCCACATCCACAAAACAGAATACATTTCAGAGATCTGGCGCTTACTCTGACCTCAAAAAAAAATTCTGCGCTCAACCACTTCCCCAGCCAGCGGCAACTCAAATAAACCAGAAACACGTAGGCTCACTTGTATAAGGGGCTGGGAACCTCCACTCTGCACTGGAAGCCTTTCTCTGTCTCTTCCACCACAAAGGTGTCGCAAGGCTCGTCTGCGCAGTCACTGGGGCCTACCAGAAAAAAAAAAAAACAAACCAACAGACCTTGTACAACCTCTGTAAAGTCTGGCAGTGCTTTATGTAGGACAAGAGTCTCTCAGCCGCCTTCTCCCAAGGTTAAATAAAGGAAGAAATGGACTCCCCTCTGTTGCAGCTAACTGCTTTTTATTTCACCTTACTACTAGCTCCGGAAAACATAATGACTGCTTCTAAATCTGCAGAGCTGGGAGGCGTAGGAAAGCAGCAGTTACAGCCCAGGTTTTCTCTCAGCTGGAAGTTGTGCAACTACTCAGTGGGAACGGCCTCTTCTCCTGGCAGGGTGGAAGCCACCAGCCTATTCAGAGACCTAAGTGGGGATTTAAAGTCGCAGAAGAATACAAATAAAAGGGGAGGATAGGTTTGGTTCAAGGGTTCAGGTACAGTGTTCTGGAAAACGGAGAAATTCTCACACCCTCGGCATGGAGGAATAGATGCACCTTTCACCCGTGGGCCATTCAGTCGTGCCTGTTAGGACTAAACGTGATTTCCAGAAAGAGGCCATGGTTTCCATCTCCTCTCCAACATATACAGGGATGAATTTGGGTGGCAAGCAGTTTATTAAAGCTTTGTTCAATCCACTGAAAGGCATGGTAGAGGGAGAAACAGGACGCAACAACCCTTTCCATTTGAGAAATAACAGCTGAGCTTTTCTGTGCCCAGAACTCATGCAGAACTACAACAAACACACAGGCAGAAAGATAAAGTAAAATATATCAGAATAGGAAGAACTTTGCCCCCAAAGCAAACTGACAGTCAGCAGCACAGTCACCCAAACCCACATGAGGTAAACCAGGATTACGTCCACTCTTTGGTCAGCAGGATCATCAGGGCCCAACGCAAAGCATTTTTCTCCCTCTCGAACACCTCACTCCACCGCACGGGCAGGTCCTTGAGCACGTAAAGACATCAGAGAGAACACCAAGAGCTCCCTAGGTCCCCGGTATCAATGCTTTCACCTGTAGCACATCCTGACAGCACCATGGTCACCCCTCATGCAGCACTCTTTACCTGCACAGAAATCCTCCTCCTCCTCGTGCTGGCAGGCCTGCTCTTGAATGAGATTCTTCCTGTACACTCGCCCCCCAATCCTGATCAGGGTGGGCCGCAGAACATCCATCCTGCTCCTCCTCTAATGCAAAAACAAAGACAGCTTTGCTAACTTAGGCCAAGGAAAGGTAAATTTCAACGTTTCCTCATGGATGGTTTGTAAGAGGCATTGGGGGAGCTCTGAGGGGCTCAGCAGAAAAGAGCGAGGTCTGTACCTCCAGAAGAGCAATAACTCCTTCTATACTCTCCTATATATATGAGAAGTTTCAGAAAAGCAATACCTTCTCAAACTTTATGTCACTCATTCAAAGACTAATTTTGTCAGAACTTACAAGTATACTCTTTGTCAGCTCGTAAAGCACAATCAAGTAAAACCGGGAAATTTAAGCAATGTAAGATACGTAATGAAGCACCAGGTTTTTTGCCCCTGCAAGGAGGTCAGCAACTGATCGCCGCTCTCCCTGAAACTCATGGGTTTTAGCTAAAACTCACTACAGCCTCAGTCAACGTGCCGTCTTAGCACCGTTCAGGATTCTGAACAGTTTCACCTCGTTATTTTCCATAGCTGCAGACCAAAGAGACCCCCGCCTATTGCAAGGAATCCCCTACAACACTGACCTCTCTCAAAATACCTGCCATCCTGTGCTACTTTCTCAAAGGCCTAAGGAGCTTTTCAAAAGCAAACGCAGTTCCCTGGATCTGCTCAGGAGGTATTAGAAACACGGGGCACCGAGTTGAACTTTTTACAGTGGCAAACATTTAACAGTGCAAAAGCAACAGGGAGGTCCAAAGAACCATCAGTCATCCGTCAGAGACTTCACATCTTCAGTACTTAAATGTCTACGTTCACTGAAATTGTTAACATTGGATATCTCAGTTTGCCGCCTTCTTAAAACAAACATTTCTGTTACTTAGAAAACAAAGTCTCCACCAAAAAATTTGCTTTCGTCAGAAGGTTTCCTTCTCCACTACAACAGAACTGGACAGGAAAAAATGAAGAGCTTGCCTTTGAAGATGAATTTATCCTAAACTGGATTTATTGTATGGAGTGGCATCAGGTTCAGAAGGTTAATGCTTTTCCCCTCAATTAAAGCCCCACCTTCTGAAATGACTCACAACCACCTAAACTTACATTTAAATAAAAAGGCATTCCTGTGGTTCAAGGGAAGAGGTGCAGATGTGAACCATGCACAGAGGAAGACAGAATAAGCCATGGAAAAAAAAACACACTGTCGTTGGGTTTTTTTGTTTCCACTCAGGCTTGCTTTTTCTTTCTTTAAATTGCAGAGTTGGTGTCACAGTTTCTTCACGCAGGACTTTTTAAAAACTGGGGAGCGACCACACCCCACCGCACTAGCGATGCCTGACGGGGGTTTTGGCTCCAATACTGCCGTGGTGCAAGAGGGGAGACACCAAGCAACTGGAGCCGCAGCCCGGGTGCAGGATGAGGCCAGGCTCCTGCGGGAGACGCAGGGCGGGCGGCAGCCGGGGCAACAGCAGCCCCGCCGGGGCCTCACCACCGCCCACACCAAGACCGAGCAAGCCGCCAGGGCGACGAAGGGACGGGCCCCGCCAGCTTTAAAGGCCCGAGGGAGGCCCCGGGAGCAGCAGGACCTCCCGCCTCAGGCCCGGCGGATAAAAGCCGCCGCAGCCGTTGCCAACGGTTACCGCCCTCCCTCCGCCGGAAGTAGGAAGGGGCCACGCGCGCGCGCCCGCCTGCCCGCTCGCCCCAGCATGCACCGCGAGCGCGATCACGCGCGCCGCTTGCGCGAAGCCGTCCGGGCGCCCAGGTGAGGTTCGGAGGAGCCGGACCGCCCGGGGAGCGGGAGCGGGGCGGCCCGGAGCGGGGAGAGAAGGGGGCTCGGCTGAACGGGAGCGGGGGGAGAGGCTGGCGCTGGGGGCCTCACTCACCGGGAAGCAGCTCGCTACGGAAGTGTGGGAGGGGTCATGGAGAGAGAGGGCGGGGACGGGTGGAGCCTGGGGCGGTGCTGCGTATCCGTAGGGGCGGGGCGCGCTGCGCAGGCGCCCTGGTGCTATCGAGACCGCTGCCCCGCCCTCGGCGGGAGTGTGGGCAAGAGGCGGCGCATGCGCAGTGCCGGCAGCGCCGCCGCTCCCTCGCCTCACGGGGCGGCCGCGCCTCGCGCCTGAGGCGATGGCGGTGGCGGCGCAGGCGTCGTCCTGGCCTGCCGCCCCCCTCCTTGGTGTTTGCCTCAGCCTATTTAAAATAAAGACCCTGCTGCTAGACCTAGGAGCCCGCCAGGCTCGTGAGCCCAGGTTGGCGTCATTTCAGTGAAAAGCGTCATCATGCTTCCTTCACAAGCGGGGAGCCGGGCCTGCCCAGGTTTGTTGAAGATGGTGGCACTGGAAGTATCACAGCCATATGAAAATTCTTATATCCAGGCATTTTCCTTCATAGCCTCTAAGCCCCCAGCCTCCTGTGAGCTGCTGTTTTGTATTATACACAGTAAATGAAACATCCTTGAGCTTAACGATGAATGAACACGCAATCCCTAGTTGTGACAGCCTTTTAAAAACCCATTTTCTCCACTAAAACCTTGAGTGCTTTCCAAAGGCACTGTCTGCGTAACCTAAAGAGTCTGCAGAGGTGTATTAAATAGGTGGGATAATAGTATGTATTAAATGGGCAAGATAATTGGGAAGCGCTTATAAGTGGTTTGGAGGAGCAGCAAGTGCTGTCACTTATAAGTGCTAAGTGACAGCTTTTTTACTGTTGGACAGGTACGTGACAAGTTTTAAGTACTCCATCATGACAAACATACAGCCAATACACTTTTCTCAGTCTTGTTTTTAAGAGGTATGCAAGAGGCGGCCGGGTTTGTGCTGTACAGGCAGATGGATGCTCAGCCCTTGTCGTTTTAGGTCAAATGCAGTATTTTAAAAGCAAAAGCACATCTGGAGCAGAGCAGAGAGCAGTTGCTGCAAATTAGGCTCAGCGTGGCTTCGTGCAGGATGCAGCACTGGAACTGGCAGTCCTGCGGGCTTCCAGGTTTTATGAGGCAGCAGGACTTTTTCCGTGTTTGTGCTTCTGGAAACAAGGCAAAAAAAGAAAAAAGGGAAAAAAAAAAAAAAGTCTTTTTATGACCCTGGAGAGCGGGAAAAGTGCCAGGCAGCTGAAGGCCAGTGAATTCAGGCCAGCAACCTGTGCCAGGTTATTTTTATGCGTGCTCCGATCATCGGGCTGAATTCCCAGGCCCCCTTGTCCGAGGGGTCAGAGCATAGGTTACCTTCAGTTTCTGGGTGCCACCACGTGGTGCGACAGCTAACTGCACCCATCCCCGCAGCGGGTGCAGGCAGCCTGTCCCACGCATGCAGGGCAGCCTCCAACCACCAGCGCTTTGAGGCTGCGGAGCCATGGAGCGGGGGCGGCAGCCCAAAGCTGTGCTCGCTGGCTCTTCCTGGACCTCGCCGCCTTCATCTGCCGTCAGATACATGCGCGGTTGCTGGCTTTGTGCCCTGGGAAACTCCGAGACGCCCTTCCTAACTCTGCTTTGCTCCCTTTTTGTTCTTTCAGGCTGGGACGGGGTGAAATGGCAGCCTCTTCCTCATCCTCTTCAGCCGGCGGAGTCAGCGGCAGCTCTGTAACAGGATCGGGGTTCAGCGTTTCGGACCTGGCGCCACCCCGAAAAGCCCTCTTCACTTACCCCAAAGGAGCCGGGGAGATGCTGGAAGGTGATTGCTCCTGCCCTTCTCTTTCCCCGCTCCTCCTGGTGTGCAGGCAGTCCTGCAAGGGAGTTGCCGAGCTTGGCACCCTGCTGCCTTTTTGGACTTTAGTTGGCAAAAGCTGGAGGGAGGAAGGAAGCACCAGGGTAGGTCCCGAGCAGCCCCCGCTCTCCCACCAGTTTTTCATGAGGAAGTGATTTTTCTGGCAGTCACCTGTTTTTTAGCTCCGTGACACTTCAGACGAGGAAGCGATCTACCTGAAAGGGAACATGAGGGTGTTAATTGCTCATTGTTAGCTAATCCTTTGATGTTGGGCAGGAATTACTGTAAAGACAGCTGAGGCAGGAGTATTTTTCTTGGCAAAATGCATTCTGGGGTTGGATTTGACTGGGCTAGTACAGGAGGCAGCTTGTATCCCTGCTGGCCAGGAAACATAAGGCTTGCTTTTGCCCTTGACCCAAGATAAAACCTCGCTGCAGAGGTCTGCGAGAGGATAAATCAGGACTAGACCTCTCTTTTAATCCTTAAAGGCTGAGCACCTTCCCCTTTTGAGCTCGCTCTTGTCGGGGCGTTTCTCCAGGGCTGCCTGAAGAGGATCGGGGCTCTGATCCCATGCGGCGTCTTGCGTTTGGGTGCCCAAGCCCTGCCACCCGCTTCGTCGGGGTTGCCTGAAGGAGGATCCATGCGTGTCGCAGCTGCACGTCCCTGCCCCTGCTCTAGCTGAGGGAGGAAGGGCAGGTCCTCCAGATGACAGGGTTAAGCCAAGGTCAGTCTGTCTGTCCGTTCCTCTTGAACTTCCCATGTCACCATGCCGCACGCTTGACTGCGTGAGCCTGAAGTTCATTGCAGTGGCCCTGCAGCTCAGCAGTGACCGCGTTCCGGTAGAGACGAACACAGCAGTGCAGGGCAGGTGGGAACCGATCGCTACGTTGTTTAAGGATTGTTTTTATTAGGCATTAGAGCCCATATGCCAGTCTATTGAAGTAATTATGAGTAAAGGCTTGCTCATAGAACTTAATGAGCCCTCAAAACAAATTAAAATAATGAAGCACTTCATGTTACCAAATAGGCAGACAGCTGTTCCTCCCGAGAGCCACTCAGCAGGACGGCCGGGCTGGGGCGTCGGAGGAGAAGGAAGGGTATGTTTGGAAATAGCACAGTGCAGCGCCAACACAGCATTTCAACAGCTCACGAGAGGATGCTCTGAGCATGGCGAAACGCCGACTCTTCCCTCTTACCTTGGGTTCAGCTTCGGGTTAGATTTTCCAGGGCCAGAGGTCTGTTTCTACCCTTAGTCTTTAAAATTGCTTCTCTTCCTCGTTTTTACGGCATGGAGCTTTTACTTGATTTTGCTTTGGGCTGACCCGTTTACCAGTAACGCGGCAGTTTGTCTGCTCTGGGTGGTAGCAACAACTAAACACTGTCCCTGTTGCAGGAAGCTTTAAGTTAGCTTTTTAATTTCTGAGACAAAAGGTGACACACCCATTCTTTCATCAGGCAGGTGCTAGTGGGGTAGCTGCATACCAGTTTCCCCTTTAAAAATCAGTCAGTTAGTGGGGATTTTTGATGTTACTTTAACTATCTTGCTTATAAACCCTTAGTTTTGTTTTTTGGTTTTTTTTTGAGGGAAGTAGTATAAACTATGTTAGTACTTGGCACACAATTAGCTATGTATTCCTGATTGCTTTATTTCTGAGACAGTTGTGCGATCAATTACTGACTTAAATGGCAAGATACACATTATTTGAAATCCTTTATGGGGAGTTGTGGTCTAAGCCTGTGGGAAATGATAAAGCATTGTAAGGACACAAGCATCTGAGCCCCAAGGGAATCGGAGACTGCCGTAATATTAGCTGGCTTCTCCTTAGCTTACCTTCTATTTAAAATGGACTAAAATTGCTTGACAGAGGGGATGTAACAGACTATCAGCCCAAGTAGCACAGCCATTCCCCAGTGGCACCGAGAGCCAGCCGAAGCCCCGCACAGGATTTGAGCGTGGGGCCGTACAGGCCAGAAACCGGAGCGCTGCATGCTCGGCGCAGGGGAAAGTGTCAGAACAAGGCAAGTGGGGAAACCCACACCTCGAACATAAAAATAGAAGGTCAGTGGCACGCAGTTAAGGCTGCTCAGTCTTAAAACTCTCAGATTAAACCACCTCCCTTTTTCTGTTTACAGATGGCTCCGAAAGATTCCTCTGTGAATCTGTCTTCAGCTATCAGGTTGCATCTACGTTAAAGCAAGTGAAACACGGTAAGCACCAAAGCGCCATCTATTTTAACTGCATGTCGCTCGGGGAAGATGGCAGGGGAGCATGGAGAAAAGGCTGACATGGTCTCAGGTGCCAACCACAAGAAAGCGGGATAGCCTTTTAAGTTGGCGAATTAATGCTAAGTCAGACCCTCGTCGAGTCCTTTTGCAAGCCCTATGCAAAGCGACGGGAACCCACACAGCCTGGGTGGGAACAGGCTGTGTCTTTCGAAGCTTGTTTTTCCATCGCTGTGTGCCGTGCTGCCTTCAGGAGAGGTGAGGCCAGAAGAGGAGGTTATGGGCAGGAAACGCCCACGCTCAGATCTTGGCCCAGTGCTGACTGTCTCTCTGGCCTCGGGCAAAGAGACACTCGATTCCACCTTTGTCTCTCTGCCGAGCCCTTGTGACACTGGCAGGGTCAAGCGAGGTTTCCAAAGGTGCTCAGGAGATGGACACGGACACACAGGTGCCTGGCATGGGATGACGGGGTTGACTCTGCTCCCTACCTCCCCAAGAAAGAGCCTTACGTCTTATTTGAACTTCTGCTTCCCTCCTGGGGCCTTTGCCTGCCGCCCAGGTGCCCGTAACTGAACGATGGGCTTGACTGCACAGCAGCTTTCATTCTCAAGACATTGGGCAGAGCTCAGCACCAGATCGCATCTGCTGCTTTGAGGGTCACATTCTTTCTGGTCCCCGCCTCTTGTCAGCTAGAATGGGTTGTCTCAGACCGGAGAGGTTTCCTGTCCTCCACCGGTGAGGGTTGTCAGGGGGAGGTCTGGGGGCATGCAGCAGCTTGCAAGCCCATGATCCTGTATTTCTGAACTGAAAAACAAAGCCAAACTTCAGAGACATTGTTTCCACAACTCCAACGCTACTGCGGCTGTAGCTACCGGGGGCTGCTGGACGAACTGGCACCCTGATAAACGCCAGCCTTTGAAACTGGTTTGTGGAGCACCGGTCGCCTCCCTGTAAGAAAGGGGAAAGGCTTAAAAAAAGATCGAGGTCATCGTTTTTTGGCTTGTTTGTTTGACAGTTCCCAAAAGCACTCGGTTGCAGGAGGTGGAGTGAGAACAGTCCCTCTTAAAAGCACCCACTGCTGCCGTCAGCATAAATCACACACGTTTTACGTTACGCCTCTTGCTAGCAAGTCGGCTCGTACTGGGCCGTTTTTCCAAGAGGCTGCTGTGCTGTTAAACTTCCAGCAGAGCCAAGAGAAGAAGGGCTATTCTCATCTCCGTACCACTGCAGCGAATTTAATTGAAAATGGAGCCTGTGTGCCCAATGTACAACTGGTTTTAAATAAAGCTGAGAGGAATGAGTTGTCTTGGGGATCCCCAGAGAGGCAGCCCATCTCTCCGCAGGGACCTTTGTGTCATCAGCGTGCTCTGATTGCAGAGCCTTTCTGCTGCAGTCATCCAGGTCCTCCTCAAAGGACCTTCGTTAAAACGAGGAGTTCCTCGCACTGCACCCAGCTCTACCGCGGGCTGACTGAGCTCTCCTTGAACTTCCCTGTTCTTTTGCACTATAAATATTAATGCTAAAGAAATGAGCTTCATTCTGTTTTCACCCCCATAAGCCAATTGGCCTCGTGTTTCCCTGGTAGGACGTGAGTTGACACGGCACGGGCACGGATGGGTAAATACACATTCAGCGCCGGACGAGGCAGAAAAGCCTGTCCCTGCTTTCTCCTGCGATCTGGTGAGGCCTCGCCATTTGCGTAGGGCGTCGCATAGAGTGGGTTTATATTCAAATCGGCTCAGTGGGTTTTACTCTGCTCTGTTCCCCACTGACAGCTGGGAATTTGCGTCTAATTGAAAGGTTTAATTGCGCTGTCATTGCAAACCGCAGTTACCTTTGAACTTCTCGCAGATCAACAAGTCGCACGGATGGAAAAACTAGCCGGTCTGGTGGAAGAGCTGGAGGCAGATGAGTGGAGGTACAAGCCAATAGAGCAGCTCCTGGGATTCACTCCCTCCTCGGGCTGAGCGTGTCTGGATCGCTGCTGTCAGGGAGCAGAAGAAAAACATTCTCTGGCCTGTCTTCAAAACACACCCCCATTTATCAGGATGCTGACAGCTGCATCGGCAGGACTGGGTTGGTTTGTTTTTTTTTTTTTTTTTAAGTTGAGAGTGGGGATCCCCCATAAAGCTGCCAGTAAGTGGAAATGACGGGATTCTTTAAGTCATCTGCAGTGCTACAGGCTAGGAGGGCTCGGTTTCTATAACTTAGAAGATAGGATCAGTTTTACAGAACTCGGAGAATCACCTTATTATTTACAGAGGAGGGAAGACTTACAGTGCGGTGGCAGGGAAAGCAACCCAGTAACTCAGTCCAGCCTTTCCCTGGCGTGTGGGGGATCTGCGGGCCGGTAAGCCCGCATCTTTGCCGCTCAAGCTGGGCCTCTGTAGAGCAGAGGTACGACGCCCTGCCAGAAATGCTCTTCGGCCCTAGCCATTGTTTTGAGGGATGAACAGGACAAGAACTGGCCCGGGTCAGCTGAGAGGGGGCAAGCGGCGACGCTTTCTCCAGAGTTACCTCGTGCATTGCCGAAGCCGTTCCTTCCCCACTGCTGTTTCTCTTGTGTCTGCACAGCGAGTGCTGGTAGGACACTGCTCTCTAAGGCAGGAGCTGTATCTTTAATACTCTTCTTTCCTCTTTGTTATGTATTAGATTGCTCTGTGATAATAAAATAATTCCGTCTTTGAAACGGTTTATCTTTTCAAAGCTTGGTGCAGTGGGGGGCTGATGAAAGAAACACTCAGCTGCTTGGTAGGTAACAGGAGGTTTAATGAAGCTCAGAGGCAGCTTGGCTGTGAGGATGGTCAGCTTAAGTTCAATTTAAAAAAAACCCTCTGAGAGGAATCAAACCACACTTGCTTTACACTAAAAGTGGATTGATTTAAATCGCATTTTAATCCCGCTTTAACTCTGCCAGCAGAAAACCCTTATTTAAATCCATCCATTTTAATCATCTTGTTTTTCGTTTGTACTTCAATTCTGTTCTTGAGGGAACTGGATTTCCATTTTCTGGCATAACCATTTCAACATGTTAATTTTCCATTGATTAGAGCCTTAACACCATGTTTTTGCTAGCCAGCAGGGGGATGGGCTCAGCACTGTATTTAAGCAATTGTACGACTTATTGCTCCAGATGCCTAATTCTTCCATTTTCAACATCTTATTTACGAGATCATTTTCTTTTTACCCAGTATTTCAGTCCAGCCACATCTGGATTGACGCAGATTAATCTGAATCCATCCCTGTCTTAGTTATATCACCCACAACTTGTGTTAGCTAAAACTAAGGGGAAAAAAGTATGTGGATGCATTCTGCGTTTGTTTCTGTTTATAAATTAGTTCTAGTGTCAGAGTCAGCTTTTCGTGATCCAGAGCCACAGGCCACCCAAAAGCCAGCCCCGATCTGCAGGTGAAGCCCCAGTTCCAGCTCTGCACCCATGGAAATTCACCATACAGTTTCTGAAACTGTATGGGCGTTCTCACGTAAGGCTACGGCTTAGCTGAGACACATCCCGCGCAGCTTCCCCCCTGCACGGCCCGGAAAACCTCCTCCCCGGTCCTGGAGGGCTGCCAGCCCCTGTTCTGCAGGGGCCTCCTGCACAGTGAGCGGGTCCTCGGCCGGTATCACCTTAAACGTGATGGCATTCGGTGTTAAAACTCCATCCCAGATGGGGTTATTCTGAAAAGAAGGGAGCGTTTTAATTGTCAACTTGTTTGTTTGGTTTATATCATCTATTTTTAATCCTGCTTACTCCGGCCATCTAAACTCATCTTGGCCGAACTTGCCAAAAATACCCCCGTATCAAAACAGCGTCGCGGGGTTTAGGAACGGAGCCATGCGCCTTCTGCCGCCAACCATGCAGCAGCGCCCCAAACCCCCCTCGCTCACGCTGAGTCCCACCCACTTGCCGACCCTACGTGCTGCAGCCAGCGTAATCAGCTGCAGAAAGAGCCTTTCCTTTTTACTGCTCGACGTGAAACTTTTCCACTCCACCAGCCCTCTGGGGACACCAGGGGATCGGCGCCTGCGGCTCTGCCGATGGGATGCAGTGCCCAAGCATTGCCCGGATCTCCCCGCAAGCCGAGTGCGTGCCGAAGGGTCCGAAACACTGCGGGGCTGAGATTTCCCCGGGGCGGCCCCCCCTCACCCTCCTCCCAGCCCTTGTTTTCCAGCCATTTCTCGGCGGCGTGCCGGGCTTGCGGCTGGAGGGAGCAGGAGCAGGGAACGGCCCCAGCTCCGTGCCGTACATGGCTTGTTTGTATGTGTGCCCAGCACCAAAATAGACACATGTGCGAGCGCCATTGAGAGGAAGTGAAAAGTTCACCCTGTACAGTACTACGAATGCAAAAACATGTTGTTGGCCGTTCCCTCCTCCCGCTCAGTAAACACTTTATGTAAGGCGGCGAAAACCGGAGGGATTGCTGCATGGCAAAATAAACCCCAAAAACCAACCCTGCGCTCCCCCTCCTCCAAAGGCAGGTTTTCCCTGGCAGCTGGAAACTCCCCAGCTGCCCTATTTCTGCTTTGCAGATCCATGGGGCAGAGCTGGCGGTAACTATTCCTCCTCGGGGTTTTGAAGCACTGTTCCCCCTTCGCCTCAGGGGTCTCTGCGGCATCACCGGGGGCTTGGCGAGCAGCTTGGGGGCTATTTGGAGGCTGCAGCTGGGAGCGGAGCAGCAGGGGGAAGGGAGCCCGTCAGCTGCGAGCAAAAGTTGATGAGGGGAGGGAAAATTAAAAAAAAAAAGCTGAACAAAGAGCCCTGTTCAGGGCTGCTGGTTGGTTTTCCTGTGGGCGCTCGCAGCAGAACGTTATGTACCGGCGTGCAGGCCCCGCTCGCGCCTCCCCTCCCCAGCTCCTCAGGCTGCTGGCTGCAGCCCCAACACCGGGGACGGCGCCAAGGCACGCGCTTGCCTCACCGCCCGGCCAAAAACACCCGACCGGGGAGGGCCTCTCCCCCCTGCCGAGGATGTGGGAGTGTGGGGCAGCACCCCCAAAACACCAGCTCCCAGCTTTTGCCTGGGATGGGGAAAAAACATCCAAGGGGGGATGAATTTCACAGCCCCCACCCTGCAAATGGCACGGTGCCGAACCGGCACTCGGCATCTCGGCTGCCAAAACCCATCCACCGTCCTCCTCGGATGCACGTTCCTCGTTTCTCCACCCGACTCCCGCAGGTCGCAGGCAGGCAGCCTGCCTGCAGCCGCTTGTCCCGGGGGCGAGAGACGGGCCCGAAAGGTTTGGCTACGGCGGAGACCTGCCCGGCCGGCGGCACGCTGGGACCTGCCGTGGCGTCCCACCCAGCCCGCAGCCTTCAGCTCGCCTGTTAGAGCTGGCCACAGGCTCGGCACAGTGGCGGAGGATGCGCGGGGTCACCCCTCATGTGCCAGTCACCCCCTGCCGCGACTGGGGACCCAGTGACCGAGGATGGGGCCAGAGAGGGTGCAAAGGACACCCACCCTGCGGGCACTTAGGAGACACCCCGAAAACCGTGGCCTCCCCCCCAGCTCAGCCCCTTCATTACGTTCCCCATGTGAATGCTTGGACACAGAGGGTCGCACCAGCCTCTGTGCCAACCCCGGCTGGCTATCGTGTGCCGAAATAATGTGTAAATCTACCTAAAAGCAGCTTTTTGGGCCACGGAGCTGCTGGGAACCAACAGGAAGACGGGGACTACACCGCAGGCAGAGGCAGCTACCCCATGGGGCAGGAGATTGCCCCCTAGCATATGTGGGGCACGGTTTGCACCCGACGTGCGCCGAGGCATTCACTGAGCCCCCCCAGTACATCTCCTCCCTTCCTCCTCCTCCTCCTCCTCCCCATCCCCCTCCCCCTGCAGCCCTGCAAAACCGCTGAGCTCAGCACATCCCGGGCAGGGGCCCAGCCAGGACCCTCCCCAACGCCAGCCGCCCCCGCCAGCTCCCGCTTAACCCTTTGCAAAGCCAGCCGGGCTGGAAATTGGAGCGATGGAGCAAATCTCATCGTGGAGGCGGGGGGGTGTGTGGTGCCCCACAAGGCGCAGCCGGCCAGGAACAGGCTGTCCAGAAAGTTTCATCCATCATCCTCCAAGTCCCCTCTGCTCTCCCCAGAAAGGACAGCAGGTCGGGGGGGAAAGACACGCTGCTTGGCCACAAAAATCACACTGGGTTTATGCCAGCAGCAGTACCCGGGGAGGAAAAGCGCGGGGATTACTAATACTGTAGTTAAAACTCTGCTTTCTAGCCCCAAACCATTTCTAGAGGCTCTGCTGCAGAAGAGCTGCCTGGGTCGCAGTCTCTTTTGGGAAGGAAAACAAGCTGCACGCCCCGCAACACCTCCCCTCCCAGCAGAAGCATGAGTGCGCAGCATCACGTTAGGATTATTTTATTTCAGATATCAAAAATTACATTTCTCTTTAAAACTCGCCATCACACCAGAGGCTGCTTGCTCCCCTGCCTACCAGGCAATGTTATGGCAAAGAAAGAAAAATATTTATGCTCGGCTTCAGAATTCGAGCTTATTTTTAGCAAGGCGCCTTCCCTGTGGTCCTTTACCTCTTTTTCGTTTATTTGCCGTTTTCCCCCTGTTTTAACCCCAAAGCTAGCAGTTCCTCATCTATTTTCAGCCTCACCCAGCGAACATTTGTACCAATGACTTGGTGGTTGTGGGGAGAAGAAAACCCACAAGCTGGATTTTGTTAAAAACAGGATCCCAACCACCATCCAACCGGTTTCCGAATGTGCGTGTGCATATTTCACTGTATTGCGCGTCGAGTGCACAAATATTGGTGTATATTTTTAACAGCTGGGGTTAGGGTTTGTTCATTTTTTGTCCCAAAAAGCAGAGTGGTAGCCCTGCATGCTGCGGGTGCAAGCCAGGGCTTGTTCCCAGCTCCCCGCACATCCCCTCTGCCCCACTGCTCCTCGGGATGTTACTCGCTCCCACGGCTTGGACCTCCGCTCCCGAAATGGCAACAGATTCAAGCCCTGCTTCTCCTTTGACCCCTAAAAAGCAACTTCCCCGCTGCTACAGCTGCTGGTGGGGTGTCCGGACCCTCCGCACCCACCGCCCCACAGCTCTTGGGTGGGAGAATTTGTCCCCGTCGCCCCCACTGCAGCGGGCACAGGCAGTGGGCACGATGCCGGCGCGGGGGGCCTGTCCCCCTCGCTCCCGAGGAAGCGGCGTTTGCTCTCTGCCGTGTTTACCACCGGGCTGTTATCAATCTCTGCTCAGGAAGGACAGTACCCAAGATAGCTCCCGGAGTGACTTCAGAGTGTGCTCAGCTCCTCCGATAAAGCAGCAGGCAGCAGGGTGGGAGGACAAACAAAGCCCTTTATCGCCAATTAATGGGCCTTCGGCTCCCCGCGCTCCTCAGGGTCTGGCTTCAGAAAGGTCACGTACGCAGGGGCAGGCACGCACGGATCTGCGGCGGCGGGGGGGGGACGGGACACACACGCTTCCAGAGCAGAGGGCTTGGAGGAGGACTGTGTCTCGCCCTCGTTTTACAGGACCACTGGGGGAGGCAGACAGGGGTTACCCCAAGCCTGGCACTGAACTAAATCCCCCATCTCAGCCTGGCTGTGCCCTGCTCTCACCTCCCCTCAGCACCCTCTGATTTTTAACGCGTTTCGCTCCAACGGCCCTTATTTTCTTAAGAAACCCAGACAACGCCGGCTAATGGGACACTGGCATCCTAATCACCCGCAGCGCCTCGGGCTCTGGGTTTGGTTTCCAACCTGAAGCAGGACAGCAGCGAACGTTGAGTCAGCCACGTCCCGTGCCTGGGCTGCCTCTGCCGCTCGCAGCAGGATCAGGCCCTGCCGGCGCTCACCACGCGAGCACCGCCTGCAAGACGAGAGCCATCAGCAGCCACGTTAAAAACAACACGCGCGAGACCCCTCACGGCCCTGTCACCTGCCATGGGGTTTTGTGCCAGCCGGGGCCCACTTCACAACCCAGAGAGGGGTCGGGGAACAGCGGGGACGGGGCACAAACCGGTCTTGGCGTGTGTGTCCCTTGCCGCTGCTGTCCCCACCAGAACGTCTCTGGGGCCAAGCAGCGAAGCCTGGGATGGGGCCTGGCCCTGGGGGTGCCTGGGGTGAGGCCCAGGCCCTGAGGTGGGGGCTGGGGTAAGGCCCAGGCCCAGGCCCGGCGCTGAGGGGGTGCCCGGGGCTGAGGCCCAGGCCCTGAGGGGGCGGCCGGCGGCCGGGGAAGTCCGGCGGGCGCTGCGGGGAGCGGCAGGCGGATTGCACCGGCCCGGCCCGGCCCTCCTGATGCAACCCCCGGCGTCGTTTGCAGGGCCCGGGCCGGGTCCGGATCGGGGCCGAGCCGAGAGCGGCCGAGCTCAGCCGAGCGAAGCCGAGCTGGGGGGGGAGAGGGCGGGGCCTCCCGCTGTCACCGGGCAGGAGAGACGCCGCGGACGTGCCCCGCGCTCCCATTGGCGGGCGAGGGCTGGAGGGGCGGGGCCTCCCGCACCGTCCCTTATATAAAGGCGGGTGGTGGGCGGCTGGCGGAGCAGAGCGGGCAGCAGAGGCGGCGGGGAGATGCCCGGGTTGTGGGAGCGGCTGGCGGGCAGCGAGCGGGGCCGCCTGGAGACCTCCGACTGCGAGTCGCTGGGCAGCGCCTCTGGCTCGGAGGGAGGTGAGTGGGGGATCCCTGACGGGAGGCCCCTACCGGGGGTTCGGGAGGGGGATGTCCCTCAGGGGCCTGGGTCCTTCTGAGGGATGGGAGGGTCCCTGAGGGGCCTGGGGTCCCTCTGGGGGTGGGAGGTGTGTCCCTGAGAGGGCTGGGGGGTGGCTGAGGGTCCCTCTGAGGGGCCTGGGGGGTCCCTGAGGGATGGGGAGTCCCTGAGGGGTGGCTGAGGGTCCCTCTGAGAGCCTGAGGGGGGTGGTGGGTGCTGTGCCAAGCCCCTGTGCCCCAGTTACACCCCAAACCCCTGGGCTCAGTGTCCCTGCACAACTGTGAGACCCTGGCCTGTCCCCCGGCAGTGCCCCAGGCCACCTTTCCTTGCAAGCCCGGTGCTGACCTGCCTCCCATCCCCTCTGCAGAGGCCGAGTACGCTGAGGGGGCCTCCCTGCCGGACCTGGACCTGCTGCACGACCCCGAGGATGAGCTGCTGTGCGCCAACTTGATGGACCTGGTCCAGGCCACGCTGGGCAGAGCCCCGCTGGGTGCCAAGCGCTGTTCCCGGCTCCTTGTGCCGGCCCAGCTCCTGGCGCAGGTGAGGACGGAGCTGCTGCGCCTGGCCTGCAGCGAGCCCTGCGGGCTGCGCGGGGCCCTCCTTGACCTCTGTGTGGAGCATGGCAAGGCCTGCCACGATGTGGGGCACATCGCTGTGGACCCCGGTGTGGTGCCCACCTTCCAGCTCACCCTGGTGCTCCGACTGGACTCCCGCCTCTGGCCCAAGATCCAGGGACTCTTCACCTCGGGGCCAGCTTTCACGCCGCTGAAGCTGAGCACGGGCTTCAGGGTCATCAAGAAGAAGCTGTACAGCTCCGAGCAGCTGCTCATAGAGGAGTGCTGACGGGCCCTGCTGGAGAAGCGACTTTCCCAAGTGCTTTGGAAGAGCCGGTTAGAGCGCGGCGGCTCCCAGCAGCCGCTGTAGTTTAGGTTAGGCTGGAGTAGGGCTGTAGATGGAAGTAGTTTGGGCAGGCGGAGGTCCCCGTGGGGTGCCTGCCTGTGCCGGAGCGGACCGGGACCCAGGCAGAGGTCGTTTCACACTGTCAATGATTGTGGGATGATTGCGGTGATGCGGCAGCGGGGCTGCTGGGGGGCAGACCGTCTCCTCCTGTTGGCTGATTAATCATGTTTTTTTTTCTTTTTTTTGTAACAAGGATTGTAATCAATGGGGTTTCTGGGGGAGGGTGTGTGTGGGAGTGAGCGACGGCTGGGCTGGAGGGCTGTATCAAAGACAAATCCCCACCGCTGGCACCTGGGTGGCTCTGTGCGGGCTCCGGGTAAGGCAGGGGGGCCGAAATCGCGTTGTGTCTTTGATCACGAGAGGGAAGAGTGGTGGGAGAGGGGTGTGGGAGGTGACGCGGGGACAGAGGGCAGGACCCCTTGCCGTGACACGCTGTGGGCGCTTCATTGGTTACAGTTTACACTCGTACACTTGATGTTCAAGTGCAAGATTCCTATGCAATTGTGTCGGGGTGGGGTTGGTTTTTTTACTTTTCTAATAAAAGCTGTCTTTGTTGATAACCTGCTGTCTCCCTGTTGTCACTTTGGGCCGGAGAGGGATGATGCAACCGCTCCTGGCTGGTCCGAAATCCCCGCTGGCATCCTTGGGAAGCTTTTCCTTGGCAGGGCAGCCCCTGTGGTGGGAGCTGAAGGNGCCGGTGGGGGGAGGGGGAGGTGTGTGGGAGGGGGGGGGGGGGGAATCCTGCTGTGCCTGCTCCTAACTGCAGGTCATGGGGTTGTGACTCAGGGGAGCCGAGTCAGGCCCCTGAGCCAGCCAGGTGCTGACCTGTGCCCTGAGGAAGAACACCTTGGCAGCCCAGCGAGGGGCTGCTGCTCCTCCCCTGGGAGCTACAGGGGGGTGGGTTTGGGCTGAAAACCAGGAGAATCAGCTAAAATTGTGAGGGAGGGAGATGGGGAGGGTCACACCTGCCGGGGGGGCGCTCCCCAGCTCCAAATGCACTCTGCAAAAATGAGACCAATTACCCAAGTCTGCAATTAGAGCCACTTGGAGAAAAGGCTTTCACTAACGTGTAATTAAGCTGCTTGGCAAAAGAAGAGCTGGGCGGAAGGTGGGGGGGATAAAACCAGCCTAAAAAAAAAAAAACAAAAAAAAATTTCCATTCAAATGCAAGTTTGTTCTGGCTCTAGCTTCTGTTGGTGGTTTGTCTTTTTNGTTGGGGGTTTTTTTTTTTTTTTTTTTTTTTTTTCCCCTCCCCTTGTGGACAGACACTGACTTCTTGATGAAAATTTTCACCAAAAAAAAGTTGTTTCTGAAAAGGACAACCCACAACCAGGCTCTTTGGAGCTGAGGTTGCTCACCTGTGTAAATACCACCTAGGAGCAATTGGAGCAACAACCAGTGCTGGGCGGGTACAGCTGGAAATGTGCCTTTACAAAGCCATGTTGTGCAAAGGGGATGGAGGTCCCCAAAAATTTTGGGGATTGAGGTGTTTTGCGGAGGGTCATGTGCCAGATCATGCACACCCCCATCACGTGAGGGGCATCCCTGTGCCGAGGTCACACGGCACGGTGCCCTGCGGGGTTGTCCAGTGCCGAAACCACCGTCGAACCAGCCTGGGAGCCACTGAAGGGGCTGGAAGGGAAACTCCAAACCAAAAATTTTTTGGCACAATCGCGAGAGGAGCAAGTTTTGGCACTGCTGGCGCAGGAGGGAAATGGCATGTTGCTCCCCAGCCGCAGCGAGAGATTTACGGCATGGTGACGGCAGCAACGCCGGCAGCTCGGCTTGGGCTGTGCCATCATCCTGTGCTGAGACCTACTGTGTCTTGAAGCTATATATATAGCTCTCCATAAATATATATATTTTTATATATCAAGCTCCTAAGCATGCAGAGGGGATCACCCCATGTCTCGCCGTGCTGTCAGCTGCGGTGTGGCCCCGGCTCATCCCCTGCCAGCATTTCCGAGGGTGGGCGAGGGACTCGGCATCACTTTTTTTTTTTTTTTTTTTTTTTTTTTTTTTTAAATTATTATTATAAGGAATAATCAGGGCTTTGCAGAAAACAAACCAAACCCACCCAAACGTGGAGTGACAGGATGGCCCAGCAAAACCCTCCATGCAGGTCCCTGTGCCCCCGAAATGCCCCATGGTCACAGCCCCAGCTGCGAGTGACAGCACGTGAAGCTTTGCTTCTATTTATGTCATGGAGTTTCCATGACAAATGGGGGAGGGGGGATATGTTAGGTCCCCAAGGTTTGGCAGCTCCCTGGAAGGTGCCAGAAGCTTCCAGCGAGGCTGTATTTAGCCTCTCCCAGGGCTGGGGGGCAGGCAGAGGAATATTTTGGGACCCAGGAGGCGGCGATGGGCCTATTTGTGGCATCGGCATCAGCATCAGCCCGGGGCTCCCGGGTGCCATCACGGCGGCGAGAAAAGGGAGATTTTTGTGGGGGGGCATCGGCAGCGATAAGGCAAACGAGGATTTAAATCCTAGGGTAAAATGCTAAACCCTCATGTTTTGCTGCCAAAAATGATGATGGCGAGAAGCGGGGGTCCCCTTTGCTCCCTACCTGCTGGACGAGGATGCTCATGGGGCACCCACTTTCCACTGCTGCCTTGCTCCAATTAAAAGCTTGGGCTAACGAGCTGCCAAGTGGGGAAGGAGCTAATGGGCAGCCCAAATCACCCACATCTTTGGTGAGCGGACAGGGACTGGCGCACCAAAATGCAGAGCATCTCCCATTGCTCTGGGCTGGGAATGACCCCAAAATGCAGCAAAACCACACCAAAAAACTGGGGTGTGGATGCACCTGATTGATTGCAGAATTAAAAAAAATAATGGAGCAGGGTCTGTGCCGGTGGCACCGTGGGGTTTTGCCTGGCAGCTGCGTTGGGCCATGCCGGACTCTCCCGGCCTGCGTGCCGGTGTGGGTGTTGTGAAAGGCCAGTAGAGCTGACTCACCACCACCGCTGGGAAATGGTGCCGAGGGGGAATGGAAGTGATGTGACCTCCCTGGCCTCTGAGAGAAGGGAAAAGGGGGAAAACCCACCCCAAAACCTCCCGCCCTTTGGGGCGTGGGGCTGGGGAGGAGGAGGGGAGAGCCGGCAGGGCCAAGCCTGCCCCGGGCACTGTGGGAAAAGCCTTTTGCTGCCCCGGGGAGGGGGAATATGGGGGAAAAGAGACCCCATTTGGGAGCATGGACCCCAAATCCGACCCTGAGGATTTTGGGCCAGCAGCCGGCAGTTTCCGAGCTGCCGCCATCGGGAAGCACGTCCAAGCCAGCATTTCCGCCCAGGACAAAGGCAGCCTGAGCCTTCCTGCCTGCCGCCCTCTCCGGATGCGGACCCATCCAAAGGGCTCCTTAAAACACCGGGATGCTGCTGCCAGGACGGTGGCATTCTGGGATGGGAATAAAGCATCCCCCAAAAGAGCTCGGCTGGAGGATGCGCGGGCCTCAGCTAACAGCCGTGCTTTAGTGGGAGGGGAGGAAGGCATGATCCCGCCGGCACGAGGCACCCTGCTGGGAGCGTCCCAGTGGAACCAGTTTGAAGTACCAGTTTGAAGCAAAGCCGTCCTGCCGAGCACTCGCTGTCACCTTGCCAGGACCCGCGGCTAACTCCGGGGACAGCACCTCCTCTCCATCTTCTCCCCGTCCTTCCCTCTCCCACGCCGGAGCCTCCCGCAGTGCTGTAGCTCTCGCCCACTGGGGCTTGCTGGGGCAGCAAAGAAGCCAAATTTCATTTACCAAGCGCCTGTGCGGATGCGACGAAGGCGGCGTGAAGAAGGAGCTGTAAAACCAGAGCTGGCTGGGGCAAGGATCTGCAGGACACCAACACAGCCAGAGCTTTCACGTTATAAACATTTATTTATAGATGTACAATTGTATAATTAATTCTAAATCGAGAGAGACAGCCTCTGCAAGTATCCGTTAGGATCTACGCCTTCTCGCTCGTTATTACCCATGGATCTCTACTTGAGGAAAAAAAAAATAAAATCAAAAGGTTTTGGCGGGCAGGCGCTGGGTAAGGAATGCCATCGTGCAAGACACTCAGCACCTTTTGCGAACATGATTTTCGTTTAACCCCCTCCCCATGATCTCTTCATGCTGCCTAGCCTATTAAGAGCTATTTCCAAATGCCATACTTCCACCCAATTCCTTCCAAAGATGGAGGAATCATTTAAAAAAAAAAAAAAAAAAAAAAAAAAAAGAAAAAAAAGCCCCCTTAAAGTCAGGTCCAAGTCTGGTGGCTGTGGGATAATAAGGCTTGCAGGTAACAGGAGGGCTGATATTTTGCAAAATAAATAAATAGCCGAAGACAGAGCACGTGGATTCCTAACAATAAAGAAATAAAACCACCTTACCTCTCACCTCTTCCAGCCCGTCACCCCACCCAGGAGCCGCCGCGCTTTTGATTCATTCCCCTGAGGGTGTCAGGGGACGGTTCTTACTGGAAATGTCTTTAGACAAAAATGAACTGCAGAGTCCACCCCCCACCCCCAAAAAAATCCAGTTTATTCCACGGGAGGTAGCTCCGCTCGTGCCAGTTTTGCTTCGAAGAGATGGCTCCTAACCTCGAGCGCCCTCCCACCGCCCGAACGCTGGTCCTGCCCGATGGCGATCGACTGACAGACACGCTGCAGAGCTCAGGCGGGGTCCGAGGAGAGATCAGGCACACCCTCCGATCTGCCCCGGCAAAACTTCTTTCAACAGAAGGAATAGAAAGCTCCGTTTCTTAGGAATTAGCAGTATTTTACAGGTCTCCTCTATGAAACGTTAGAGATAGGGTGTCAAGGCCATGGCCACGTTGCAAACGGGAGTGCTGGTGGGTGAGGAACCCCAAGTGTAGGGGACACAAAGAAAAAAAACAACAAAGGGAGACGGCTCGTGGAAAGCCCTCTTTACAGAACGAACGCCGCACGCTGATTACGAGGCAAAATTATAGCAGACTCTGCAAAAAAAGAAGTTACGTGCACAAATAAACCCAACGACCGATGAGCAAAAACCATCCAGGACAATCCTTCCCGTCACCGAGTGCGACGCCGGGGCTCAGCTGACCCGCTGCAGCTCCTGCCAACGCTGCAAAACCACACCCCAAATCTGGACAGTTTCCCCCATTTCTTTGTTACCCCCTACAGATTCAGAATTTCTTTTATTAAAACCCAAAAGGCAGGTATCGACATCCCAAGCCGCAGAACGCCACTGTCCTCCCGAAAGCAAAGTACAGTAACCGCAAAGTGATTCTTGTTCTAGTGTGTCAGGCAGGAAAGTGCTGCGGAGCGAGACACCCTGGGAAGAGACTTCCCGCTTCCCTGTTTACCAAACTGGGCAGAAAACAAAATAATTTAATCATCCAACCCCTGCATAGTTTAAAAGTACAACATATATACAGCTATAAATTAATTCTAAATAGATTATATTTTCTTTTCTTTAAAGTTTTCTCTTATCACCAAATCGTCCAATTTCTCTCTCCGCCGGCAGTGACCGGCGCGGTCGCAAAGGGTCTCCTTCTGCTTCATGGCTTCTGCAGTTAGTTTGCATTATTTTACACTCTACGCTTTTGTTCTCGGGGTTGTGGGATCCCAGGAGCAACGAGACTGTCGCACGCTAGCGGTGTCGGAAGGGAAGGAGGAAGACGGGCAGCTTGATTTCCTGTCCTAATCGCTGCCCGAGATGTAGGTCGAACGGTGGAGACGGGCAGAGAGAAGAAAGAGGGCAGTTGTGCGTTGCTAATTCTCCAATTCCATTTTTAAGATAAGGTTTGATTCTTTTAAATAGCAAGTCTGTCACCTCGGCTCAGCACACTTCACCAAAAGTCTTCAGGCATTTCAAGAGTCTGGGAACAAAAGCGGTAGCGGTGTCAGTCTCCGGACAATCGCACGTCACCGTACCTCCCCCTTCCTTCCCCCCCACATTACAGGCAGCGGCTTCTATGTCAATCTGCAGCGGGCCCTCTGCCTAAGAGCAGCTCTCTTTTCAGACCACGGGTACAGAGAGGGAATTAAAGAAAAGCAGGTAATTAACACCGGTCTATCGTGAAAGAAGAGGCGCAGTTATCAAAACAAGAGAGCAGCCGTATCAAGGTAAGAATGGTTCCAAAAACAGGATACAGCCAAAAAAAATGCCGAACGTGACCCAGAGGATTTGCTTTCAGGGCCAAACTTTCAGACGCGCTCCCTTTGCCAAGGAAAATAAAAAACCAAACAAAAACTCCCCTGCTAAACCTCCTTACTTGTGTCTCCAAATCAAGCAGCCAGATGTCCAATGTCCCCAAGAAGTCTTTGCAAGCCTAAATGGCGTCCGTACAACTAACACTTGGTGCAAGCTTCGCCTCCGATTTATTTTCTATAGAAACCCTGTTTTCAAATAATTTTGTGGTAGGAGGGACCTGTATGTTTTACAGCCATCCCGACAGCATGTGGTAGGCGACATCAGCCCAGACAATTAAGCAGAAAAAGGACTCCAAACTCCGCACCAATTTTTTTCATTATTTTCGTGCAGTTGTCCCATGACCCAGCGCACCCGGTCTCACGCGTGCTATCTGGGCTCGCCTTAATTCAAGCTCTCCAACCCCCGAGTCCTCCAGACTCCCCCCTCAGCTGTTTTTACTTTGATTCCCAGTTTAACGCAGTGAGTTACTTCTACAACCTGCTGTGAACTCTGGCCATTTGCTTTGTTCTCCTTGAGTGTCATAGGAAGGCAACGGGGCGGGGGGGGCAAGGAACATCTGTTTGGTAGGAGTCCATTCCCTGTCATCATATTGCTTCAAGTGCCAGGGGATAACAACTTTTTCAGTAAAACAGACAATAAAGCAACGAAAAAAAGGTTCATTACAAGGTGGCGGCTGGCTGGCTGCCACGGCCAGTAAAAAAACTTCCAACCAGCTGAGGTGCGCATGGCCGCCATATCGAATGCGCAGTTGACAAGACCTCAGCTGAGTTGCCAACACGCCCAGGGCTTTTGCTCTGTTCCTAGAGACCCAAAACTGACAGTGCCAGAGAAAACATGGAGCTTGGAGAGAGCCAAGGGTGCCGACATGCAAACTAAACAAAATCAATTTCCCAATTAACGAGTGCACACTTGGCAGAGGGGGTTGCTCCCCCCCACGATGTGTGTGCATCCAGAGGAGACTCATGAAGATCTGTGTCTCAAACAGAGATTTAACTAAGTATGAAAAGCACTATCGTGCCCTGCTCCGCTGCCAGGGGAAGCATCACCAGCGCGTACTTAAACCTCTGCTGAGCGGGCAGGCGGTGACTATCCGTGCAGAGAGGCTTGAACGTCTGACAGTCTGCTACAGCTGGGGGTGCCCATCTTCTGTGCTCGCTGGTAGAGATCTGAGTCTCCGAAGTAGCGTGCCCGGTACAACAAGCCTTCCTCTGCAAAGGGAAAAGCCCAGCGTTAGAGACGTGATTGCGGAAAGGAGACCCACCCACCAGGCCACGTCCCACCATGGGCTCTGCTGGGAACAGGAGGCACCTCGAGTTCTTCAAGGCTAGCTGAAGCACAGGATGAGGCTGAGGAAATGCCCCGTGCCCTTTAGGACAGGATGGGCGTAACATCTGCTGACGGCGCATCCATCCCAGGGAAAGCCTAAGGAACCTGACGGGACCTGCCTCTAGTCCCAGGAGGCACATGAGGCAGCCTACACAAAGGTTACCCCAGCAGCATGGGAAAGAAGAAATGCAGAGGCTCAGAGCTCGGTGCATCGGCCTCATTTGGCACCACTGGGAGCTCTGACAGCCCCTCCTGCGTCCCCGGTGCTCAAATCCTACCCTGGCCACTGCTCTGAGAGCTGTGATCATCACCTGCTGGGAACAGGAGGGCAGAGAAGTCAGGTCACACCTGGGACCTGGCAAACAGTTTGCTGCTCTCGGCACGCTCTGCTGCCTGGCTAGATGGCCAGATCATCTTTCACGCCGTCTGGCTGGGGGGCGACATGCAAGGCGACATCAGTGCTGCCACCACAGCCTTCTGAGAAGGGATGGGATGCGGGATGGAGGACACCATGGGCAGCAGACTTTCAGGCACGGTCCTCGAACAACTAAAATATTACACAGAGCTATCGGGAGCCTCCTGAAAATGAGACGGCTGCAACCTTCCCCCTCCACTAGAAATCAGAGATATCCTACTGACACGGCAGGGAACCTCCGGGGCATAACTCCTGTCTGACCAGTTCTACAGCAGCATTAAAAAAAACAAAACAAACCAAAAAAACCCCCACATACTGGATTTGTCACGAAGTCATAGATAGAAAAAAAAGCCAACAACACAGGAAATGTGCTCGCACTATGTTAAAGTATAACTTTAACATAACTCAGTCCCCAGTAAAGGACCTTTCTAAAGCCAACTTCATGCAGCAGCCAAGACCCTCTGTTCCTGACCCCGCACTACTCACTCTGCTGCTTCTCTTTCCAGCAGTTATTTAGAAGGTTTGCAATGTAGTCGTCCTCCACGCTCCTTTCAACGTTTTTCAGGTTCGTGCCCGTGTATTCATCTGGAAAGTTCTCGGATACGTAGTAGACGACTTTCAAGTGCTCTGTCACTCTCCTGTGTATGTGACCCACAGACCTAATTCAGGGAGAAGAGTCAGAACAGTGTAGGACACGCTTCAAGGGCAGAGCAAAAAGCTCCCAGCTCTTTATAACGCACAACATGCCACGATACCAAATCGCTGAAAACATACATCACTCCTATGCATCCACAGATGTGAAGGTTTGGAAAGGAGAAGCATTTCTGGTGGAAACAAAACGCCAACACAGGGAGAGAAAACCTGCCAGGCCTCTAGCTAGGTGGGCAGAGCTCTGAATACAGACATAACTCTGAGGCAGATTGCCCAAGGCCTAAACCCACTTAAAATAAAGCGTTCACTAGAATTTTCAGCACTAATTAGATCTCTCTGCAATTTCCTTGCTGACGACACCATCATCTGTTTTTGGCGGTGAGCCCCAAGGATGGTTACAAAGCTCAGAGGCTGATGCTTGTGCGGTGCAGAGTGAGAGCAGCCAGCGAGGCAGAACAGAGGAGCAGGGCAGCGCCAAGGTGAGGGCAGAGCAGGGGCTGGCTGTCACAGCTCCCTGACAACTCCCCCTTGCTCAGCCAGGCTGCCTGTCGGCCGAACCCAGTCCCCTCTGCCAAGATATCTGCTAACCCCAAGAGCGTCAGCTTCCTCTACCACATCACATGCTGCAACGAACACTGTTGCTGCAAGAACAAAATTAGACCCGCTCTGCACTCGAGCCTGCACTGACTAGTACAGAAAGCACTTTCTAGAAGGAAATCTCTTCTTACCCTATTCGCATTTCAGACAGAGCCCTGGACTTATTTTCCCCAACCCTCCAGCAAACCTAGAGATACTCACTAGGGTGTGTTTGCAAGCTCTAACACAGGATCTGTGCCCAAACGCTGGATTCATCAGGAACAGCTCCATCTGGAGATGTGCCCAAAGTTTCCCATAATAAATACCAGCTGGCTGCTGCATTAAAAGCGAGCCTGATTCTTAAGCCAGGTATAAACATGAACTCATCCGGCTCGCCCTTCAGTCTGTTATCAGGGTTTACAGGAGTGATTCAGAGACTCGTGCACATTTCATCAAAGGTCCAGCACTCAGAGATGAGTGATGGGTAACCGGATAGACTGAACATGACTAAAAAGCTCTCTTGGCATTTTTCGAGACAAGGCTAACGCATCTCCGGCAGCGCCTGCTGGCAGAGATGCAGTCTGGAAGAAGCTCAGCTCGCTATTTTACCTGTCAAGACAAAGCCCTCAGCTCTCCCAAAGTTCATATACCTCTTCTGTATAAAGACAAACTACAGAAGCTACAAAGCGTGCCCTCAAAGAAGGAGAATTTAAGCTCGCAGAGCTTCAGCAGCCTGCTTGAGTGTAAAGCATGAAAATAAGGGCAGGACCTGGCGCAAGAAACCTGCCACCTGAAAACAGACATGCAATTAAGTCAGGCAAATTCGATGAGGTGTTATTAAAGAGCAGGGTGGCACAGACAGGCCCACAACTAGACAGGTCTTTTGACAGAAAGCTAGTCTTTGGAAGAGATTTACAAAGGCAAAGGAGTGACAAATGGTTCTTTAGGACTCTGCCTTTCTCAGTGACAACTTCACTATCAAGAAGTGGCATTAAAATCTCTGTGTGCCATTAAAACCTCAGCAGGTTCAAAAGCTTCTCGCCTCCAGCTTACCAAGCTCAGTGCGGAGAGCTCCAGCTTTCTGCCAAACGACAGGCAAGCGCAGCATTTCCCTTGACATCAGGCATCAAAAGGGGCCTGGCTGCCTGCACGGGCGAGCAAGCGAGCAGCACCGCCTGCCGGCACAGCACGCCTTTTCCTCCCGAGCTAGTTTCATTTTAAGTGCCTTGGTCACTCGGGAAGGATGACAGAGGACTGGAACAGCTCATTTCCCTCGCTTGTCTGAATCCAAACTTGGAAATCCGTTTGTTTGCTGCTACCCGAGCACGCAGAGAGAGGGACAGAGGAGGAAACGGGGAACCGAGCAGCAGAGAAACAGCTGGGGCTCAGGGATGGCCTTCCTCTGACGGCTGACAAGCTGCTGACAAGGCTGGAAGCAAATTCCTGCCCACTTAAAAGCTGCCCTCCACGGAACGTCTTCTCACCCCATAAACCACCTCTTCGCCAGTATAAAACAAACTGGTATACATACATACATACATAATGTTTAATTTTATAGTCCTAGTATCAACTGCAGAAATCACATCTCAGCACTCTTGAGCCTCTCGGAATAACCCTTAACTGTGCCCTCTTCAAAACCGTTCCGTCTTTCGGTTCCAAGCACTAATGTCATAGCCTTTACCTTGGACCTGAAAGCTAAGCTGGGTTTTATAGTACCTAACATCATCAATGGCAAATGTTGTCACCTGTGAAACTAAACAGGGCCCACTGGCTATAACCGAGTCTACCCTCTTTAAATACACACAAGGAACTTCCACTGAAAATACATTAAGCCTTTGTCAAGAATGATGCAAGCAGCCAGAAATCAAGCCTGTTTTCTCATTCTTTGTTGGCACTGTGAAATGAGTAAGAATAAAGACTCATTTCATTTGTCAGCCAAGTGAGCAGATCGGGGCATTTCCACAGGATCTAGAATGAAACAGCTTCACTTTCGCATAGTAAACATCTGGCCATAGCTATTTCATGGCAAGATTAGAGTTCACAAACGGGATTTTTCTGGGAGTGTCTTTTACTCTACAAGAGTGTCTTTTATTTGTTCTTCTCTTCCTCTCTTGCTTTGTACTAGGCATAAACCGAGGCTTTCACAAAGAACAGATCTGGCTTTTGTTTTTCACACCCCAATTTAACTCTACATCTCAATTCATTCTGCATATGGGATCTCGGTGCTGGGCTACAGTCTCTCAAAGTCATTTCGTCTGTCCCTTTCTAGGACAGACACACCCAGCTGTGGGTACGGGCTGCAGAAGGTCCCTATCAAAGAACATCCTCCCTTAGGCAAGTGAGCACCCTCCAACCTTCCCCACACCTTCCATCTCAAGACCTGTTTGAGAACAAGGAGGCCTTCACTGATGTGTGAGACATCTGGTAAGAGCAAAAAAAAGCAAAAAAAAAAAAAAAAGACAGGAAAAACAGAGCCTAGATCCCTACCCCGTCATGCCACCCTGCCCTCCAGAACCCAACCCCCTCCCCAGCTGGATAAATTTTAGAGTAACAGGTACTAACGGCCTCTGGCTCAAACTGTAGGGTGGGCTGGAGACCATCATCTGGCTGAGAGCAGACACAATGATCAGGATGAGGATAGGCATCAGCTGGACAAACAACCCAAGGCCACCCTGAAGGAACAGAAACACACAGTGGAATGCCACCCATACACTTGTACGCAAGGATCCCATAGCATCACTCTCCCTCCCTCCCAGCCCTAACACAATCTCGATTCTCCTGCTTTTCACAGGCATTCGGCTTAGGAGGCACCCCAAAATAACTTGGGGGAACCCAGCAGCCCACAGTTCCCCTCCTGAAAGGGCAGCGTGACTCCGAAGGTCCAAACCCACTACCCCTTCTTCAGATGTGACAAAGGGCAGAGGGTACTGGCAGGGGGAACCTTGTGAGTGAATTTCAAAAGCCTCATGCCCATATTTTGTTTTTCTAGAGTCTATGTGGTTTCTGTCCTGCTTGTGCTAATGAGCGGAACCGGTTTTATGGTTTATCTTCAGCATCAGATGAAAGTAATTCTCCCTCTACCTCACCTCCTGAGCTCCCTCCAGTTCCAGCAGAGTACACTTTCCCCTTTAAGCTTAAGAAAAAATATTCAGGAAGTTCTTGTTGTTTGTTTGTTTGCTATTTTTTTTTTAAAAATATAATTGGCTATCCCCAGAAAATAGTAATCTTCAATACATAACCCTGGTCACTTAAATAGTAAGTCCCTCATTCTCACTTCTCTAGAGCAGAGGGCTTGGAGTGCTGGAGATATACTTAGATTTTCTGTGATGGGAAAACATAAAAATAGCTCATGCTATAAAGTGTCTTCCTTGGTTAATTAAGCATCACAGATTAGAAACACCCCATCTTCAACACTGCAATAAAAGGGAGAATGAGTTCATGTTGGGAGGAGCCACGAGTATCCACATTATCTGAAAAGTGGATTTACCTTTTGAAATGACAGAATTAAATCAGAAAGGAAATGTTTATTCTGTGGTAAAGACAGGTACACTTTACTGGTGCAATCTTATTACAAGGCGGCACTGTTTGAAGACACACCAGCATTTTCCCCACTGGACAACAGCTATGAGAGTCCTGGGAGAACAACCACCAGTAAATTAAACCGCACCTTGGTGTAAATTCTGGAGGCAACTCACTTCCCATGACTCCAGCTTTCTGTTCGGGGGTGGAAACAAGCAGGACTGTTTCACAAGACAGCCACACCAACCAGCTCGCGATTCATATATGGGAAAAATGTTTACACTCCCAGCCCCCCGCCTGTTCTCCACTTACGTCACCCTGATGTTCTCGTCTGTCCTGCCTCTGATGGTAGGTATATCGCATCCTGCCATTGCTGTATACGTGAACGTTACCTATAGGCAAAAGAGAACTGTTACACAAAAGTCAGAGTACGTAAGACGGTGCTGGCTGGCCAGGAAAGAAGCACAAAAGGTGGCCATGTTCCATGTCAGCCTCACCAATAAAAAACACAGTAGGAAAAAGTAGGCTGGGTGCTGACAACAGCAAATTCAGGAATTTTAACTTTGAACATTGTCAGAATGGGTTTGATCTTTTTCTTTAGTTCGGGCCACGCTCAGCAAAGATGTAAGGACATAGAGATTGTAAAGGAATCCACGCTGTGCTCACACTTAGATCTGGTCTGCTGTTATGGCCGCTCTCAGTTCAGCCTACTTCACGTAACCAGCAGCATGCCAGCCAGTTCAGAGCTGGAAAAAGGACAGCACATCTGCCCGGCTGGGCTGCTTTCAGGCTGGAGCTGGGATGTCTCAGTGAAATGGCGATTTGAGAGACTTGGGCTATTCCCGAGATCCCTGCATATGTCCCAGTGCACAAGGTGCATGTCCGTGGTTTTGGTCAGCAGGCCACGGGGCCGAAGCCACTGACTCAAGCCACTCCATCATGCTGTCTTGACAGAGATGGCTGTAGCTTTAGGGCAAAGTGGATATGGGACTCCACAGGAGACTGATAGAATAATTAATATAAAAAAAAATTCTATTCATCACCTGAAGCCAACACTTACAAAAAGAGCTACATAAGCCACAGCTGAAAAAGGAGTATTCCTAAGGCGTACTGAGCAGATATGTCTGAAGGTGAACTGGTGGCGGGCACAGAGAGCCATCTATAGGATTTTATAGGATCATATGAAAATTCAGGCTGGAAGTGACCTCAGTCCAACCTCCTGCTCAAAGCAGGGTCAGCTAAGTAGAGAGAATATCTTGTACAGGCCTCCTTGCTTCTAACTGAATTTACTTTAGATTAAAACCAATTACAAAAAGAAATAATTTTGGTAGTTTTTCCACCCTAAAAAACAAGCTCTTCCATGTCTTGTTTTACAGCTGAAAAGGGAGATTGGCTGAGAAAGCAGTCCTGAAGTCTCTTGGGACAGGGAGGAAAGGGAAAAAGACTGAGCTAAAATAGCAACCTGCTGTTTTTACTGGAGTAGCTTTACCTCTCTGACAGGCAGAACATGGACGCTGCAAAAGGCTTCAAAGTGCCTTTGCAAGTACTTGATGTTAGCATGTGAATTCTTACATACCAGATAGGAAAGAGCTACCAGAGTAAATCTTCTCAATTGAAACAAAAATATTTATTTTTCCAAGTTGGCCCACAGAGGTCAAATAACCACTGCCTCCGCTGCCAGTCAAATATGACTAGAGCAAATATAGGGGAGCCTTCTTAAAATACCCTTATCCTTACATTAAATCTGTGTCTTTTTGATCAGAACTGATCAAGTTAAAGGAAGAGTCACTCCGTTCTTTCCCGCTACCCAAACCATGATCAGCACTGTGGATAGACAGGATACAGATTTAATTTTCAATTCAAGAGGTTTAAATTATGCTCTAGAAAGAACTCTTTCCTCTTTTTTTTTATGGGACACAGTGGAAAGAAGGAAGTGGATGCTAATCTCAGAGAAACTGCTTCAGCTGCGTGGCAGAGCAGATACAGATCAGGAACAAGGCCCAGGCATTACCATAGTTTGTTCTGATGAGAAGATTTAACTTCTAAAACCACCAGGCAGAAAAGCCTTCTTCAAAATAGGATTATTTTTACAACTAGCCTTAAAACAAGTGATTTTTTGTTCTAACATTCAACCCAACCTAATAACAGCTAATGTTGCCAGCATGCAAACAAATACCTGAAGTTGGGAAGAAGTCCAGCTCTGATGGTATTACCTGCTGGATGCTGAGTTCTCCAAGTACCCATGTGAACAATTTAGAAAACTCTAGGTGTTTAGGTCATGTGTGAAGGAGAACACTCTCTCATCAAACTCAGCAATCCTTGCACGGCCAAATAAATCACTACTGCATTGTTGCTCTGTCAAAAGGATTGGGTCCCATGCAAGAGATTAAGGTTTAACGTGCTTACTAGAAGGAAAACCACCACCAAAAAACATGTTGAAGAGGTCCTCGGGGGAGATGTCTGCCTCAAACCCGCGGTGGAAGTCTGAGTGACTGTGTCCGTGCCGAGCAGGGTTGAGTTTCTCGTCTCCAAACTGGTCATATTGCTTCCTCTTCTCTGGGTTGCTCAATACTGCGTACGCATTACCAATGGCTGAAATATTGACAATAAGGAAGCAATTAGCTTCTTTCTTCTGCAGATAATATATTTAGCCCTGTAAACTGCCAGGACTTGCCTTTCTCATTACACAAATGAGATTCCCAACTACCCACGTCTTTTCAACAGGCTACTTCAGCGGCGCAGCACTAGTACCTGGCACGCTTCTCTGGCAAACACAGACAGAAGGAAACCACACCAAGAGACTCAATGAAAAAGGCCTTAATTAATTCAGATGAAGAAGTTATGATATGACTGGTATGCATTCAGTATATGTCCTTAGAGAAACCCTCTCAGATGAATGAAACTATGAATTGTGAAGGAAATACTGGTAGTAGAGCAGCTACATGTTTTAATTAAACTTGTTATTTCTTTTCAACAACTAACGCCCAGATCCTTCAGCCGTAAGCAACTGTATAGGAAAATACAATTTTAGTTGACAAATTTTATTCAAAAGTGGCAATAAGGGAATTCAATGTCATAGCCTAAAACCAGAACTGCAAAGAATTTAAATACAGTCTAGATCACTGAAAGAGACTTTAAAACCTTCCATAAGAGCTAGTAAGGAAACGTTAGCTAGAAGTTGTGTCTGTCAGCTATGAATTTCAAAATTTCCAGATGCTAGAAGTAAGGTGCATAATTACCAGGACTGTTAACCAGCGCCCATGACGGTGGAAATGTACTGGAACTAAACCCTGCCAGTTCTCCAGGTCACTCTCCTTCCAACTTCAACACGTTTGAGCCTTTCTACCAGAACATCTGCTTGCCACCCTCCTAGAAGTACGGAATCTCTGTACTTCTCTCTTGACACGTTCCAGCTTACCACTTCCCCTCCGTACCAACCTACGCAACAGCCTCCCTACGTGACTGCAGAGCCTATCCTTTCTCCTCCCTGTGTCGCGAGGAGGCAAAAATGTTCATGGCAGTAGTTGCCTGGTGTGTAAAAGGCAGGGGCAGAAGTGATAGAAAAGGGAGATACCTGCCCTTTGGAGGAGATTAACTCCAAGATTCAACATTTTCCCGGTAGTCAGATTGAGGTGTACGGTTTCTTCTCGGACTAGAGATTTGGAGCGTGGGGGATGTAATGTCAATACACTTGTTCTCCTTCTTGGTTACAATTAGTGCACACAGAGCAAATGTTTCTACAACCAGGCAAGGAAGCTGGATGACAAGGACTGACTGAACAAGCATATTAGCTTGTTCTTTCAAACTGTGCGGTTAAGCAACGAAAATGGAGCGGTTCAGGGTTTCGTTCGTTGTCTGACTTTCTGCTGACAAAGCCCAAGAAACACCTCATTCCGAATCAGGATTTTAGCTCAAAGTAGCCAGGTTCAACTCTTTTTCCAACATCAGCCAAAGGCAGCGATGCCAATCTGCTACAAGACAGACTGGAGCCAACGGCAACTGTGGACTGAAACAAGGTCTCAGGACAAGACATAACCTTTATCAGCTATCACTGGGAAGACGAATGCCAAGACTTCAGCTAATACATCAATGTAAGAAAAAATTAACTAAAATCCTCATAGCAGTGCACATTTCCCCCTTCACCCTCTGGAACGAAACAGCTGGACTTCAGCGAGCCCTGCAAACTAGGAGCTCAGCTCGGGGGCTGAAGGACGGGGGAGCCAATGAGGCAAGGCTTGGAGGAGAGATAACCTGAGAGCAGATAGCCCTGCAGCACAGGATAAAGGGCACCTTGCTTAATGCACGACTTCTGGCACGTAACTCTTGTCAAAGCCTTCGGCAAACATCATTATTTAAGATTACAGGTGAAGAAACCTGCCTTTCGCCACTTAGCAAGGACTGAAGGATAAATTGTCGAACAGCGGCTTACTGCACATGCGGCGTAGATAGATGTCTGCAGATGCTCACTCTTTAATCTGGCCCCCATACTAAAACAGGCTCTCCCAAGTAGCTGGGGGTCAGCTCGTTATTTGCTAACAGCAACACACTTATCAGTTATGGATTTAAGTCTTAAAAGACTTGAACAAACCTTACATAAGACTTTTACTGCTGAATTCATGTCTACTAGAAGCTTACCCGAATACTGTATCAATACACTCACACCAGGCTAGCCTTGCTCCCTGCTCCAGCAGAAGTCTCATGAGTTTCACTCCCCAGATGGCCAGAATCAGACCACGATATTTAAATGGCTTAACACTGCAAAATCAGCGCTGTACAACTGGCATCAAGAAGTTCCCCGTTTAGCTCCACGGTAATAATCAAACTTCCACAGCTTGCAAAAGAAATTGAGGTTATATGTTCCACGCAATGGCATTTCTTTTGGAAAATTACTCCAGTTTTAAGGTATCTTATTACCCAGGAAACATCCCTGCTGCATTTGTAGAGAGGCCCTGAGAATCGGGCTCTTTACAGCAGAACTGAAGCTCCTGGTGAGGTTTTTTGAGTTCTGGCTGGGCTCAGCTATAGGGCTGGAGCAGTTTCACCCTAGAAATTTTCACCTGAGGTTTCCAGCCACCAATTCCACCCACAGCCTTTTGCAACAGTCAGATGCCAAGTGCTTGCTTAGAAACCTTGTGTTAGAAGTGCTTACTTACTGGCTGCCTAAAATGCTCAATGAGGGGAAGAGTCTAAATACCAGTTCTGAAGAAGATGAGTTTCCTGCCATTGGGCCTGCCCAGCAACGTTTCTCTCAACGGATTCATGAACCCAAGGGCTGCCTCTGGTGCTGCACAACTTACTGGGTCTCTACTGGATTTGTCAGGGGTGCACCCCAGCACCTGCCTCGTGCTGGACGGCTGCAGGACTTGGAGCTTCTCCACGCTAGGTGAATGCTCCTGTCTCTCTCTCAAAAAAAAGGATGGTTAACATCCCGAGGGAATTTCCTCCTGAGCAGCATGGCAGGAGGCTGGAGCAACACACAGGAAGGGCTGCTAGGAGAAAGGGAAGGAAGGCTTCTCCTTGTCCAACTAGCAGAGGTGAAGCCTATCCATGCCAATCTGTGTTTATTATTTTAAGCTTAGAGTATACTTTGTTCGTAATACAACCAGCTTGGAAGAAGAGATACAACTTTACTAAGAGCAGCTTTATTTCACTCTAAACACCCATGAGGTTGTTTTTAAGAGTCCTTGCTAGCCCAACTCATGACCATTGCCTGATAGTCGAGGGCAAATCACAAAGCTGGAAATGTTCATTACCTTTAAATGCCTCTGTAGCCCCTGGTGCGTGGTTCTTATCTGGGTGAAATTTCAGTGCAAGTTTCCGGTAAGCCTTTTTCAGGTCCTCATCAGAAGCTTCCCTGTTTACTCCCAGAATTTCATAGTAATCTTTGCATTGCTTTACCCTGTCAGTAGAGAGGGGAGAAAACAGGGACGGTTAGTTTCAGCTGTGAAAACCACTCTGCACCGAATATGTCAACTCTGCAACATCTCACGCATCACAGTTTCGATGGATGTTGTTCAGTGAACTCTGGTTTACTCAGCTCTAATTCCTCAGAGGGTGACCCAGTTTTTTTCACGGACTCATTCCCGCTGTGCCTGCATTACTCGCACACAAACACTCTCATAGAACAAGTCAAGCCAGTAGAGGTAGAAGGGCCTCTCCTCAGGCGACGATATCAACCGCTGAAGAATGCGATTGGCAAATAAGCTTCAGATTCATCACGCTCATGTTTTGGAGGCTATTTGGGAGGAACTACAGATGGCAGGCCGGGATCTGAAGGATAGCTGGGCTACTGGCTTTTTTCCCCCTCAGACTCAGTTAATTCACAGACATCAGCTGAATGCTGGAGGAAGAAAGAGGGAGCTGCCCAGGCCTGTGTGCGCAGCCCAGTTCCTTCTGGGTACACTCGCAGCCCAGCGATGGTTTCTCCTTCTCACATGACTTCGAGGAGACAGAATACAGCGGGCTGGGTTTTTGGACAAATGGATGACGTAACAAGCATCCCCATAAGTCCACTAGCCAGAGCAGTTCTTGTGCAATTCCAACTATGCCCATAACCTTAAACAAAGTTGACCAAGAGACTGTGCGTGCAGCTCAGTCCTTCAACTTCCAGTATTTGCAAATGGTAGAAAGGAATAAAGGACAGCTTGAAATAGGGTTGGGAAAACAGGTGACTGGATAAACATGTCCTGGGACTTTCCAGCAGAAGCTTTAGAAGTATGTCATGCTAACAGAGTGAAGCATCCTGCAGTGGATTTCTACTTTATCGGGCTCTAAGAGAGACTATGAGCAGCATATCATTAGGAGAGAGGAAGAAGGATGTGCCCTGTCACTTGCTACTAGCGCAAAGCTTAGAGCAGGAAGGCTGCCTGCTGCAAGCTATGAGCCACGACTTCCACCTACAGGATCTCAGGACTACGTGGGATTTTTCCCAGTATTATTGAATAACACTAAAGCAAACATTAATGTGAAGCCCATGAGATGGATGCATCCAAAATGCCTCTTTGGACCTCAGCCTGGAAAAGGCCTACGTGCCTACAGTTCTAGCCCTTGTACATGCTTTCGGGGAAAAAATCTCGCCCCTCGTAGACCCAAGACCCGAGCTGCCTCCCAGGGCTGCTGTAGCTATAAATCATCCCAGATACTCTTTTAAACACCTAGTGAATTAAAAAACACCCGACATGGTTCAAAGCTGACCAGATCTCCTTACATGGCACAGAGCATGAGCTGCTGTCCAACTCTACCTACTCTTTCTGCCTTCCTCCTTCATGTTCCATCATTACATCTTTAAAACATTGTGAAAAACAGACTGGTATCGTGTGATAAATGCAAACTGCAAGTTGAAGCCATGGAGAGCTGCGCACACACCTCTTCACTGCATCCACCTGATCCTGAGTGTAGCCCTTGGGGGCCTCCCCACCAGCCTCTCCGTTGGCCGATGGGAAGTCTCCACTCATTTTCTTGAACTGGGGGTTTGTGGACTCCCTGGATTCGGACTGGCCATTGGCTGATTGCTCGTTCTTGTTGAGTGATTCAAGCAGAACTGAAATGAGAAAAAGATGAAAAGAAAAAAAAAAAAGTTAAGAGACCGCCAAGCTCAATCTGCCCTTCCCACTCTCCCAGAAAGAGACCCCTCTTCATCTCTGCCACAGCTCTAAGACCCCCCACCCTTTGGCAGAAATACCTTCACCTTTTCAGCCAACCCTTGAGCTCCTGCTGCTTCTTGCCCAGATGTGAGGGCTACTGCTGAAGAGACTGCCTGCTTCTCCCAACGCATGCAACCTCCACCAAAACCCCAGGCCTACCCAGCCAGACAGTCCGGGAGCCACAGTGCATCACCAAAGCAGCGCATCCTTGTCCTCTCCATTTTTTCCCCCGTTTCTCCTTAACAGCGGTCTCTCCTTAACAGCGAAGCATTTCCACGCTTGTTCTCTAGCATATTATAAAGCATATTCTTCTTCTTTATCTCCTGCCTTTGAGAGTCTACTGTGCCGGGTAAATTATGTGACAATGCCATATCTTTAGAGAGCTTAGAAAATAATACCGTGGGATGCCAGTCACACGGGGACACTCCCCTTTCGGAGACAGAGAGCTGCAGCAGTGGTTGCTGGCAGCACGACAGGACCCGTAGCACGTGAGTCAGAAGGGTGCTTTGTTCTCTTGTGCTGCCTTACCTACATATTCCATGCGTGTAGAAGCAGCTGTGAAAACCATCTTCTCTCTCAATTACCGAATATGAATTGCATAAATTCAGTTTCCCTTTTCTTAAGTGGGGTGCATGTGCATATTGGGTAAACTGCTGTGGACTATCGCCTCCTCCTTGCAAGGCTCAGACATTGTCCTCCATCCTTTTCAGCCAAGAGGGGACAAACCTTCAGGCCTGGCCTAACCGCACAGGTGACAACACTGTGAAACCAAGCGAGACTCCTCCAAGCACAGAAGTATCTTTCCATCATGCATTTCCCTGGCAGCTAGATAGCGCCATCTTTTTAAACTATTTTTGTCTTTTTTTAACCAGATATCAGACCGATCTCTTCATGCCTGTAGTTTCTGAAGTTTATATATTGCATCCCCATTAAAGAGAATAGGCACACGTAAGACGACTAAAACCAGACAACGTTATTTACAAAGGCATCAGTAACTTGGCGAGTTTGCAGTCCTTTATCCAGAGCCTAGAACCTAGAAGGACGTTTCATCTCCTCCTGCAGATTGCACATTACAGACCTTGCACTATGGGGGTATCACGTTCTTTATGCAAGCGCAAACAAGGCTTGCAGGCCAAGAGACGAGCCAAGATATCCTATCTGCCCCGCAGAGCTTGTAGGGGCAAGAAAAAACCGCTCAGTAACCCAACAGCCAATACAGGCAATTGTTACAGGATGAAGGATAAAAATGACAGCAGGCTAACAAGCAGTAACTCACTGGATGACGAGCTTTTGAGCTTGGGGGCTTCACGGATTTCAGCTTTCAGAAAAATAAATCCTTCCCTCGCTTGTACTTACACCACTAGAGTGTTCACAAAATTATAGTTGTTGCTTTTGTTTCTTCCAAACCTGGAGCTAACTGCCAGGCACTTTCAAACCTCGTCTTGCGAGGCGGTCCCACCCCACTTCTTGCTGGTTTGGGCTCAGTTCCCTATAGCTTGCCAAGATATTTTTTGGTAGCGCAGCTCCCAAACCCAACCACGGAAGTCCACGTACAGCCACAGCTCAGTCCTGTTTTGCTCTACAGCCCCAGTCCTATTGCTTCTGCATCCCAAAGCCACGCTGGTCCTCTGTGCAGTCACAGCACAGCACAAATTCATAAACTACTGAAGCAGAGACTGCTGAATTAGTTTTCAGTTCTGCCAACTCAGCTCCCCACCAAGCACGTGCTACGGATCACTCTTCCTCACTTATTAGCCAACATTTGTTCAACTTCTGTTGTTCGTTTTTCCAAAACTCCTGCTTAAAGGCGACCAGTGGGACTTTGTCTATAGCAGCGTGCCCGGCTGCATTTGCGTAGAAGATTTTTTGCTGAAATCCCCTTGCAGAACCCTTTGCTGATCCTGTGACGACACCTGTAAGACCCAGCCAGGGTCAGAGTCTGAAGCGCCAGCTGTGCAAGGTCCACATCGCTGACTGTTGCCAAACCCAGTGTAACTCATGAGAAAGAGAAGAGATTTCCCAGGGGCACACAGACTACGTAAAGACTCAATGACCACTGCGTAACTGTGGGATCTTTGGCAACATTTCCCAACTACAGACCCAAAGTGCATGGGCGAGCAACCAGCAGGACATCAAGCGCAAGGTCCTTGGACAGCAGCTCAGACGTGAAACTCGTACCAGCTGCTTGGTTGGGTCTGGCCACCAATTAGCACACTGTATTTAGCATTAACCCGCCCCGCTTTGCCCTGCTTTCCTCCCCTGTGCTCCAGTTCTCTAACAGTACGTATCCCACCCTTTATTCTGGCTGTCCCAGGCCACAGGATTAGGGCTAAACATGACCGCTTTATGTTGCAAACTGGTGCTTGCTGTCATCCAGATCTGCTTTTCTGGTGCATGCCCTAGCAGAGCTCCTCAGGAAGCGCAATCCTTGTCAGGGTGGGCCTTTCTGTGTGCTATGCCACGCTTTTTCCTCCAAAGGCCACTTTTCCTACCCAGTAATTTCACACAGTATGAACTCTAAATGGGAAGGAAAACCACACCACACAAACAACGGGCTGATACACTGTGTTTGAGGGAATGGGAAGAGGCCTCGTGCAACCAAAGCGAGAATTACAGGAAGCCCTGGGCTCTCCGCAGGACAGACAAGCTGCAAAACACAGCCGAAGAATCAAAACTCAGATAAGGTCAAATGAAAAAAGGGGAGGGGAAAAAAAAAAATCTACAGCCCCTTGCATAAATTTCTGCAACGTAAGAACACACGGAGAAAGAATTGTGTTTGGCTGCTTCTACAAACCACTTCCCAGCTGCTTTTGTGACACATCAATTACGTACGCCATAAAGCTTCCAGGAAATGAGATCGTTCCTCAAAACCCATAAAACTAGCAGAAGGTCTTCAAGAAGGAAGATTGTTTCTTACGCGTACTGAAATGAACTGCAGTAGCTGTGTTGTGGCAATCAATGGGGGTGTACGAAACGAGAAGCAACACTCGCAGCGTGGAACAGCCAGGGAAAACCAGCACACTCGAGCATGTAAGCTCAAACAAGGTCTGTTTGCCTGCCTGCAAACTGTGTGAAACCGCTGCCCGCCGCTCCTTGGCCTGCGGTGCTCAAGGAGGGGATTCTGCAGCTGTGCCCAGGGCCGGCGCGGCTGCACCTCTGCAGGAGAGACGGAGCTGCAGGAGAGGCCAAACACGAGGAGAGGAGAGGAGAGGAGAGGAGAGGAGAGGAGAGGGAGAGGAGAGGGAGAGGAGAGGGAGAGGAGAAGGCAAGAAAGAGAGGAGGAGGAGATGGAGAGAAGTAGAGGCAAGGCAGAGGCGAGGGAGAGAAGGAGGGAAAGAGGAGGAGATGGAAAGAAGAGAGGGACACAGACGAGAGGGAGAGGAGGAGAGGAGAAGGAGAGGAGAAGAGGAGAGAAAGAGAAAAGAGAGAGAAGAGAAGGGGAGAAAGAGGAGAAGGAAAGAAAGAGAGGAGAAGGAAATGGAGAGAAGAGGGAGGAGAGAAAGGAGAGGGAGAGGAGGCGAGGGAGAGGAGGCGAGGGAGAGGAGAAAAAGGAGAGGGAGCGGAGACGGAGAGAAGGAGAGGGACTTTCTGCAGCCCCACCGAGTTTTCCCCCGCCCTGCCAAGCCCCTTCTCTCCCCACAGCCACAGCCTCGCAGCGACGCTCCCGCCAGCAGCCGTGACCGCGGCCCCGCAGCCCGCCCGCGGCTCAGGGGCACGCAGGCAGCACTGAGGGCGGT
>VYZW01018731.1:0-68055 GCA_013401315.1 Balaeniceps rex | reverse complement strand
GGGGGGGGGGGAAGGGGGGAGCCGAGGGGGCGGAGCCGCGCGCGGCCTCATGGCGTCACGGGCGCGCTGCATGATGGCGTCATGGACGCGCCGCCCGCCGTGGCGCGGCAGCGAGGCGGGACCGGGGAGATGGAGGCCGGCGGAGCGGAGGGGGCGGGCGGCCACGGACCCGCCCCGGGGAAAGCCGCCCCGTCCCGCTCCCACCGCGCAGGGGAGCGGTGCGGGCCCGGCCCACCGACTGTGGAAGGGCACGCGTGACGGAGAGGCGCCAGTCCCTGCAAACGCCGGCCGTGACGAAGGACGGGCCTGAGCGGGGACGGCCGAACCCCCCGTGTCAGCGTGGGGAGGTCAGGGAGGCACAGCCCGCGCTTCAGCCTTCAGGGTTTCCTTCCCCTCCCATCGCCCCCGAATTTAGGGCTGCCCACCTAAGGGAGGCAAACGGGGAAGCCCCAGCGCGTTCCCCGCCGAGGGGAGTTGGGGATGGGAGAATAAAACGCCTTCAGGAGTGGTGTCAGATAAGATAACCACTCCTTTTAAAGAAGTTTCCTTCCTCCTCCTCCTCTTAAAGAAGTTTCCTTCCTCCTTTTAAACAGCTCCTTGCACCAGTGACAGGGCCTGGGAAGGACCGAAGGGAAGAGACACTCGCACACGAGGGATGAGGCTGCGCTCCAGGAGAACAGCACTCTGCAATTACAACTTGCCATGCATTGATCTCAGCTTTCACAGCAGAGGCTGGTTGATAGATTCAGGCCTATTGGGTATGCAACAGACTTCATTTTGTTCCAAAAGAGAGAATTTAGAGACAGGTGACATTTCCGTGGAGGCTCCACAGCTGCCCAGGACAGACATGCCTGCGGGTAGGATGGGCAAAACCTGCGCCCCAGCATCCTCACTGCTTGATGTAATGTGTGTGACAGCACAGGGACCAAGACCTGAACAGAGCACGCTACCAGCAGGCAAATTACAGGAGAGGAGAGGAAGAAGGCGACAATA
Source organism: Balaeniceps rex (assembly GCA_013401315.1). Classification (NCBI taxonomy): domain Eukaryota; kingdom Metazoa; phylum Chordata; class Aves; order Pelecaniformes; family Balaenicipitidae; genus Balaeniceps; species Balaeniceps rex. The sequence continues at coordinate 67,062 of VYZW01018731.1, read as the reverse complement.
GAAGGAATGATCCCCAGTACCAGTATGAAAAGTATTCTGGAAGTGTTTTATCCCCTCAAAGAAAGCCTGGAGTTCGTGGCTGTCCTTTAAAAACCCGCAGAGAGTGCTCCTCTGCAACACAGAGCCTGCAGCAGATTGCTTACGGGGCCATCCCAAACCAGACCGCTTGCCTGGCAATGCAGGACAGCAAACAGCAGCTCTGGCCGTTCTAGCACTGACTTTCCAGCTCTGGAAAGTCATCACATTTTTTTCTCCCCCTTCCCCATCTCCAGTGACTCGCCACCAGCCTTAGGTGAAGACCTGAAGCAATTTAAAGAGATGAGCCACGTTGTTGTGAGCGACATTTTTACGTGATACTTTACAGAGAAGGCAGCACTGGGCAAATAACATCTTTCAGCCCGTTCCCATTACAGAATGGCAATTCCCCACGGAGAGGGCTCTCCATTTAAAAAAAAAAAAAAAATTAAAGACCCGCTGCAGCAGGTTGCTCATGCAAGGCAGGATGGGCAGGAGAGCCAGTTGCTCCGCTACTTTTAACTGCTCTTACACCTCGGCTCAAGCAGCCCCTCTGCGGGTGCACCTGTCCCCTCCACCCCCCGACAGTCTGGGGGAGCACAGAGCATTTGGCTGACCAAAATCCTGGGATGTGCTCACCACCTGGCTGCTCCAGCCTCTGGTCCTAGGTCCCACCGGTACGATCTATCCAGGAATCCCACGGCTTCTTTCTTAGGAGCAATCTAGGAATTAAAATGAACCCCATGCCATTTTGTAATAATATTAAATAAAAGTGATTTCGGTGCAGCCCTGCCGGCTCGCTCGATGCCCAGCTCTGCAGGCAGGGCGCATCACGAAGCGGAGGTGGTGGCAGTAAGAAAAGTCCTTTTCTTTTTCCTGAGACAGAGGACTATTAAGGGGCCAGCGGCAAGCAGAAGTTGCAAATACGACAGGCTTTGATTTCTAACTTCAATTTACAAAAAAATCTCCTTTTATGAACAGCCTGGGCTCGCCAGAGCCTGGTGCCACCCCACAGGTGTCCGCAGCGGCAGCGCTCGCCCTCAGGCGGTGGTGGCAGGGCTGAGACAGGGAAGCCGGGTGCTTCTCCCCAACCCCGCTACTGCTTGGGCATGGTGAAGTCCCACGCCGTCTCCTGGGCGCATTTCCACATCGCCCGCATGAGTCGCGTGAAGCCCATGTCCTTGGGCTTCTCCAAGCCTCTCATAAGGCGCTGCTTCATTATGGCAACAAACTCCTTGTTGCTCAGCTCACCGTTCCCTGCGAGAAGAAGAAAAACAAAAAATTAGAAATGCTAAAACCCTCCAACATTCTCCTCCCCGCATACGCTAACTTTAAAGGGCAGCAGCCACAAGTGTCATTTCTTGCAGAGGCTGAAATCACGTTTGGCTTCAACCTCCCAAAATATCCTGCTAAGCAACTGTTGCCGAACCACAGCATTTAAATCCCAACCCTACGGACGCTGCCCTGCTTAGCCTGGCACCACCACGTCTTGCAGGGCCTGGAGCGCTGGGGCTTGAAGACAGAAAAGCAAATGCAAAGCACACGCCCGTGCACCCACAGGAAACTCTCTGCTTTAAGTGATTTAGGAAATTACAGGAGCACAGGGTAACAGAGCAAAGATTTTTCTTAATGGAGTAGAAGGGAAGATTCATTAAATTAATCTAGTGAGGCTATTGAGAATGTCCACTAAATTTATGTTAAAAGTAACATTATAGTAAATTGTAGCAAATTTTATTCTGTAGTTGCTTAACCACCAATAAATTAAAACCTCTGGGATTTTTATTTAGGGCACTGGTTGATCGGAGGGGACAGCAGCAAGCCACAGCGCAACCGACAGCCTGATGCCTGTCTGCCGAGGGGCTGATGCCTTCTGCCACCGTGCCGCACGTATCCTGTTGCTTGCTTTGCTCCCCTGCCTATGCTGCACAGCTGATAGCACTGATTTTAGCTTCTGGGGAGCAGCACAGGAAAGCAACCCACCTTTGGGCACAGAAGAAATATGAGGGGCATCAGCCCTCAAGAAACAAACCTGCCAGTGCCGTCGGTTCCCCAGATCAAGGGAGAGAGAATCTCTCTGGCTGATTGGAGAACCACATCATTATATTTCATGAACAAGTTTTGAGAGCTTTTTTTCCTGCCTTAAATACAAATGCAAATCCAGGCAGCAAAATTCCAGCAAACTATCAAGGGGTGAGTAAAATTCCCTCTGGTGCTGCAGGTTTTTGATGTGTGCATGGTAATGTCTATAAACACCGACTGAGTGAAAACACACACACACACACACACAAAAAAAAAAAAAAAAAAAAAAGAGGTCTGCGCCTGCTTTTCCACTTGATTCCTTCCTTACAGGGACTCCTCTGCAACCACAGGCTTTCCCCCCAGAGGTTTGCTATCAAAATATTTAGCAGATTCTCCTCTGAGAGGATGCAAATGGAGAATATTCAGCTACACTTCGGTTCACTCTAATCTCCAGCCTGATCATCTGGCTTGAGGATCGTATCAGAAAGCAGCACTGAAGCACAGGGAAAAATAAAACAAGAGATGCAACCCCAGGTGCAAAGAAGCAGTTGGGGCTGAAACGAAGAGGGACAATACATAATAAAATAATTAAAGATTTTTTTTTTTTTTAATGCTCATATTTATATCAGAAAGCAAACAATTGTCTATTTATGTATCACTGCTACCACTCAGAGCTGCCAGATCTCGGTGACTCTGCTGGAGAAGCAGAGTGCCAGCAAGGGCTTTAGCTTGATGGTTTTGGGCAAATGCAGAATTTTTCTACTTTCCAAGTCTGAATTGCCACCATCATCCCCTGGTGGCAAAGATTCCACCAATTCTCATTAAATCAACCCAAGACTGCTTCAGTGTGGCAACAAGCTACCCCAAAGCATAGCAACGAGCTTCCCAGCAGGGCACAGAGCTGCCATTAATTAATTAAGCTGATATTTGTCCAGGACTTTGGAGATAACAAAGTACCAGATAGGCTCGTTTCCAACACTGGAGCACAATAGCTCATTTTGTTAAACAAAACAGAGTTTGGGGGTGGTGGTGGGGGGAAGCTGTGTAGCAAGCTGCGCACGCTGAATGCTGTGCTTTAAGATCAACATCTCAGATGCTGGGTACCATCAGATACCCTTCCTAGAAGGGCAGGAGCACCAGTACAGATCCACAGCCAAAGAGTGGACAGTAGCATGGCAAGAAGAGCCATGGCCACGGCAAGCTTTCATGGCTGGCATTTTTTCCCTATATTTCTTCCCCAGGATCGACTCTCGCCCAGCCTGGCCGAGAGGAATGGAGCGAGGCTGGGGTCACTCACCGTCGCAGTCGAAAAGCGCGAACACCACGTCGCAGACATGGTCGGAGAGCTCCACCTTGGCCACCGTCCTGGCCACTTGCTGCATCGTCACTGCAACGGAGGGAGGACACAAAGGTTAGCGAGATGTCATAATCTGCCAACTGCAGCGAACACAGGCAGAGGAGCGGAAGACTGTAGTTCCTCCACGGAAAACTGCCTTTACGAAAACATGTCATGTTCAAAAAGGCTTGAAATAAGCTTCATCCCCAGCCCATTCAACACATGCCTCAAAACCAGGCTCCTCAAAGTCTTTGCCCTCCTACTGCAACACCACACGCAGTGCGGAGAGGCTGCTGGTGAGCACCGATGTGCTGATACCTGTGTGTTCAAGATAAACATTAAAAACACTGAGATGAGATGTTTTTTCCCCTGCTTTGGTTACAAAATCGGAAGAAGTGTCAGCACTACAGCAAACACCGGGTGGGAAACCTCTCCTGACGGGCTTGATCAACAAGGCAGCTCCTTCTGACAGTGGTGCAAAGATGATACTCTATGAACCAACTATTCCAACAGGCCACGAATAATAAAAAACCAGTTTTCCTGTGAAGCAACCCAGGGCCAATAATTGCAGAACCTATCCACTCTCTCCCTGCGACAGGCTCTGCAGCGAGCAGACAAGGTTAACCTTGCAATAAAATAAAGAGTTATAATGAATTATTTCACGCCCCCCCCGCCCCAGACTGGCAGCTGAGCTCATCGGCAAAGAAGTGAGCAGTAGTTTTATTCACGCCTCTAGAAAAGAGCAATCCGCGGAGCTATCAATCTGGCAGGGTTATGCAGTAGATTTTGCTGCATTAAAGGGAAAAAAAATAACCCTCACTGGGCTGGTTCAGCTGTTTCCCTACATGTATTCGTGTGCATCTGGCTGCCCTCTAGTCTCCTTTTGGCGGCTGAAGGAAGGAGGGGAGGTAAGAGCAGCTCAGTTGTCACTGTTTGTCAGGGCTGAAACACCCTGCTCCCTTCCAGATACTCGATAAAACAGAAGGGCTTTGCATGAACGTGAGCGTATGTTAACTTAAATTGCTTCCCTACAACGTCTGACCCAAGGAAAGCCCGTCCGGAGAGACTTTGCACCGCAGCAGCAAGCCCACAGCAACTGGGATGAATGTTCAGCTGTGGAGCTCCCCTTCAGCAAGGCAAGAGAGGAAAGTGGCATGACACAATATCAGATTGAAACCAAACAAAGACTCTGCTTTCATCCACAGCATCCTTCTGGGTTCATGCATTCTGGTCCCTATTGGCCCTTCAGAAATTTTGAAGAGTTATGTGTCAGAAAGGAATAAGCACCCAATCTATACTGTAACCCAATTAATTAGAAACTGCATAAAGTGTTCTAATAGGATTTTTTTTTTCCCCCATGAATATTCAGATTATTGGTTCCTTCCACCCCATTTCTGCTCCCCTGAGTGAGGTTTGACGTTTTCAGGGAGGAATCCACAGCCACCATCGGGTCCTTTTCCCCTATAAAATCCCTCCTTTTACTAAATTATGCAGGAGAAAACTGAAATTAAACAGAAGGTGGATTAAAATATACATAAACTCAAGTAGGCACCCACTGTTTCCCTGTAATTATTCTTTTTGAGTTAAAATCCTTTCCTACATGAGAGATGTAGCTCTGGTCTGCAGTTACTACTCTATATTTCAGTTCGGATACAGCTGTCGCTTCTGTGCGTGTCCTGCTGGCAGCCAGAGCCCACTTTGGGGAGAGCAGAGGCAATGTAATCATTGAAGAAAACTTGAATTAATTTTGTTCCCCAGCCTTACGCCCGAACCTTGCCAACTGAGCCATGGGGAGACCGCACGTCTCTCCCAGCCCACCCGCGCCAACCAGGCTGCAGAATATACCGCGCCACGCATGCAGCGCAGCTCTCAAGAAAACCTGGATAGCGAAGGAAAGGGGGGAATTCACATTTTAAGTGCAGGGACAGCCACCACGTCCGTGCATCCCTTTCCTTTCAGCCCTCTTCTTCTGAATGTGCACAAGTTAACCAGCAAGATGCAACACGATCGAATGAATAAACTGCAACACAAGCGAGCGGGCGCATTAGATGGCAGCAGCCCTCCAAAAAGGGCTTTAATGGCCCACCATTTAATTAGCTCATGCTGACATCAAACGCTCACAAATTAAATGACAAAGCTACCTTCAGCTTTCCCCCTTGATCCGAGAGGGAGGGACTGATGGCCAGCATCACACATACCCCAAACCAGAGAGGCTGACTATGAATTGCACAGGTATAATGCAGTATTTATAGGTCCTCTTTGAACAAATGCCACGAACACGAAGTAGCAGCAAACGCCGGAGCCGAATGGTGGACAGCGTAGTCCTTTTTACCAAGATAAATGCCTTGCCTCTGGATTTTATATATGCCTTTGTAAAAGGCGCCTTTCTCCTTCCCAATTAGGCGATGCTCGTTCCTTAAATACAGTCCTGGCTCCAGCCAGCTGCAAAACAAGCGCTCTAACTCCTGCCTGCCACGTGTGCTGCTGGGGGACTTCAGTAACCTGTGTAAAGCTTAAGAAAAAAGAAGAGGTTTAGGTAAAAGAAAGACTTTATCTAAACTTATTTCTCAGCTTATTTTTTCCCCAGAAAGTCTTTCTACTGGGGAGGCACTTTAAAACACCTCAACTGTGGCAATGGCAGTGGTTTTAAGCGCTGTAAGCCCTCTCTTACCCGAGACCCAGACCTTCAGACAGCAAAAGCAAATCTGTATTTCCTCAGACAGGAACACCGAATTCCATTTAATTCCTTTTAAATGTAAACTTTCTTTAAAGGTGCTCAACCAAGCTTTGCTACCATCCTCTCCTCCTGTGCCCCTGGTACCCTACTGAAGAAGTTATTTGCTATAGCCTTATATGGAAAAAAAAAAGTTAGAATTATTTCTTTAATTATAAGTTATGTTTTTCTGCTGAGTTTTCACTCCCCTCCATCCACCTCTACAGGGTGTCCCCTGATCCCTCCCTCCTCTTTGACATGCGCTTATTTATTTTTCACGGCCGCAGTTTTACCACCTGTAATTTGTACTTAAGGCCACCGGTTACTGCTTCCTCTCTTATTAATCCAGCTGTGCAAGTGTCACCTCCATCACACTGTTCTTGCTCGATGCAAAAATTCTGCAAAAATCTCATTTCACAGGGGCTGCGTGACTGTGCTGTGCTCGGTAACGATTTTGTTGGTTTTTAAGGAGTTATAAGGAAGGGGAAAGTGTCTCTGGTTTCCACTTTGATGCACATGCTCCAGACTACAAGGTATCTCGGTGAGTCAAATAAAATTGAAGTAAGCCTCCCAGCGCCATTTCTTTACCATTTTGCAAAATGAAATAGGTGCTGTCTGGGGAAACATCTCCTAAAACAAAGCTTGTCCAGATTTGGGGGTTTGGGATGGCTGCATCCGTCTCTACACGGGAAAGTCTCCTGGATTTTATACCATCGAAAATGAGATCCATGTTTCTATCTTGAAAAGCTATGCGGCTTTTAAAATTCCAAGTGTTAGTGTCTCCCACTGGTTCCTTTAATGAGCCATCTGAGTTATTTTATGCAAGTTTAGCGTCTGACACAGTAGTTATCTTTTTTTCCCACTCCAATTCCCAGAACCGCACTGTGAGTAATGCCTCACACCAAGTGCTTACAAACAGTGCTTTTCTATGGGCGAGAGCCTAGCCAGATGGCAAACTTCACTTTTTTTCCTCTGTCTTGAGATTAATCACACATTTGGGCAAAATAATGGGCAGCTGGGCTGCTGCCTTCATTTCCTGAACGGCACCCAGGGTGACGGGAGCAGGGCTCCCTGCCCTGGGCAGTCCAAGGCTGCAGAGGCCAGACTCGTGTATTTTGGGCTCCCAGAAATCAGGCTACGTAGGGTCTCATGTTGATATGCACACTTCATTTTAAGCATCCCAGTTGGAAACGTTGGATGCCATCATCAACAATAAAGCTAGCAAAAATCTATTTAACTTTTTTTAAATCATTTGCATGTGCACATACCGCAATATCCATGCAGAAGAAAGATGTACAAACCCTATGCAATCCTGTGGCACAGCACGTTTTTCTTTTTCTTCTCAAAATGCGAGGCTGCAGCCCTGCAACTGAGTAGAAACTGTTTTGACATCAAAGGGAGCATGACGGAAAGTCACAGAGATCACGCTTCTGGGAAGAAAGCAGAGCTACCAGACCAAAGGCAGAGCCGATCCACTGTTTATGTAATATTCGCAGTCATAAATAAGTAAAGAAAGGAGATTCCAACCCAGAAAGTGGTTTCTAAACTGAAAGGTATTCAGCATCTTCCAGGGGCTGTTGAGCTATGGTGAGCTTGTTCCTCAGGGTTACTGAGCTGATTTCTTAAAGCCTTGTGGACAGGCGTCCTCTGCTGTGATAGAGCTTTGCCCAGCAACTCGTTCCATCAGTGCTCAGCAAACACCACACCGTAATTGTGCATGTACTAAAACCAAAGGGCAGGTGAGCTCCAGACCACTCCTGCTTGAGGACACGGTGCCAAGCACTTCCACGGTCCCTCTCCATCAGGACACACACATACACACATGTCAACCCATGTGTGTGAGGGCAGCAAAGGTGACAACCCGTGACCCTGTCTTGCCTCTGCAGGACACCAGATTTCATCGTTTGACTCTTCTCCTTCTCACAAATTATCGCAAATACTCATCCAGGCTTTGTTACATGCCCAGAGAGCCTGTGGCAGCCCCGTCCTTGGACATATTCAAACCCTGACTGTAGGTGGCCCTGGGCAAGCTGCTGTAGGTGACCCTGTTGGACTAGAGGGTCTCTAGAGATCCCTGCCAACCTCGCCTACCCTGCAGAAGTCCTCCCCACCCAACTACCAGCACTGACTACATGCCATTACTCCAGAGGAGCGATCTGAGCTGTGCCTCCGTGGGGGACTGACTTCTCTCATCCAGCTCCAAAGGCAAATTAAAGCAAGCAGCAATTCGATGACAAATACATGCTGCACTCAAAACTCACCTCTACTTCCTTCCAAATTGCCTGTCAAGTCTGCAGCTGTTTCAAGCTCCTTACTTCAAATAAAACCATCTTCCATTAACCCTTCCTGGGCTCCAGCCCTGCTCTGAGCCGGCTGAGCCACCGGAGAGAGCAGCGGGCTCAGCCGTCTCCCCCTGCTTTGGCCCATCTCTAGCGAAGCGCATCTGTGCCTTGCCCTAAACCACAAAGGAGTTATACTGTGGCTCTCTGCCGGCGCCAGCAGAACGGCTGCTTGGAAAGTCTGGCTGCAGACAACGCCAAAAAAAAAAAAGTGCAATTCACACCCTCGCCTCAAAAGGGGAATAAGCGACAAATTCTGCTCCTGTCCTGCTGCCAGCTTTAAGCCCAAGCTGGGAAAGTTTTCTAAGTAATGCTTATGATTTAAGAGAAAGAGGGCTATTATGTTTCTGGTAAAATGAAAGATGGACTAACAAATAATCTGTGTGTTATTCTATGAGTCATTAAAATACAGGTTTACGATCCTTTTTAGAAGAGAAGGCTACTTTAATTCAACACAGAAAACAGGTTGTCAAGCTATGGCTGTTTAGTGCCACGCGGGTTTTTTTTCCCCTCTTAAATTTTAAATGGTCCTTCTAAAATTATAATAACGTTCACTGCACTAGTTTAGCAGCAATTTATCTGATACACAAACTATCCTCCTCCTCCTCCCCATATGATGATTTTTACATTTGTTGTTTTTTAATAAGCAACCTTGTGAAAGCTTGACTTTTGGAAGAGGACACCCTATTTATTTCTTGTTTGATTTGTGGGTGCAATATCCCGACTCGGAGTGCACGCATATGGAAAAGGGTAATGCATAGACGATTTAGGCATGGGAGCACACGGATCGCTGCTGCAAAACCCAGATGTATTGCTGCAGCTTGCTTTGCACCTTTGTTAGGACCACAGCAAAACGCTCTTTTCATGCCTCCTGCAAGATATGCAGGAGCATCTCTGGGTTGAGCAGCACAGAAGGATGCGAGGGGCGATTCGTGTCAGCTACCAGGCACACGCGAAGAGGGGATTGGCAGGATAACCCTCCTCTTCTATCCGAGCCCGAGGAAATCTCTCCTGACAGCTGGGACCCCGCAGGCAGGGACGGGGGTCCAGGGACAGCCGAGCCCACGAGCGGTTTGAAGCCATGCCCTGCACACCACCAAGCCTCCCCAAGGTTTTTTACTCCAGTCAAAGGACTCCCAGCTCAATGGCTGTGGCTCCAGCACAAGCTCATTAATCGCACATAATTAAACAGCAATCACACTGATTTACCAACTGCACGTAGACCTAAATACTCCACAAATACACATTCCATGACTGGGCAATTGCTAATTTACTGCAGACACCGAGTAAATTGGATTCACTGGGCTATTACCTCCTCGTGGGACGCTGCAGAAAGGGCTCTGGCAGCAGCAGCACATCTGTGCTTCATACTTCTTTTAAATGAAAGAAAATCCTATCAGGTTCTCTTAAGTCTTAAGATAATGGTGATCTAGAACAAAGAGTACAGATGATTTCCCCAAAAAATCAGAGACAAGGAGGACTGTTGACACATGCAAGAAGAGATGTGACACGTTTGACTTCCTTTGTACTTCCACTGCCCAAAAACTTATTAATGTCGTAAAATTCCCACAACAGCAGTGGCTAGAAGAATAGCTTACTTCCGAAACATTTAATTTTGCAGCTGCCTAAGTACATCAGCTTTAACTTTCTAGTAGACAAGAGTTTCCACTTAGCCTAAAAAACTTCTAATGAGTTTGCCATCATTCTTTTTTTATATTCCCAGTCTGAGTGTTTTTAAAAAAAACAACTCTTAAAAAAAATCTAGAAAAGAAAAGCACACACTTATGACAGCTCCTGGCAACAGAGAGTTGGACTTTTTTTTCTTTTTAAAATGTATGTGGTTGGGGGGGGGGGGGGGTTTGGTTTTTTTTTGGTTGGTTGTTTTTGGTTGTGGTTTTTTTGGTTTTGGTTTTTTTTTTTTTTTTTACATCAGTGCATCAAGATCTGAGAACATACCTGATATGGATTAGCTCCGAAAGGGAAAAACATGATGAGATGAAGAAGGATATGGCAATAAACCACACTATTACCAAGTTCCCCAGGAAACACCAGCTCTGAAGTTTATTCAGCCAGCTCCTCCGGTCACGTGCCACCTCTAGACTGTGGGTTATCTGAAGAAAGCCTCCTCTGGACAGACTTTAATTCTCAGTCTGGGACCTCAGTGGGGTTCCAGTGCTCCCCCTCCTTACCTCCAGTGTGCCTGGGAACTCCAAAGGTGCTTGCTATTACTTGGATTTCAGATCAGAAATGCAGCATCTGGCCACACAGCTCTTATTTCTAAGCAAAGCTGCTCATTTTTAAGCAAAGCTGAAGCAAAAGAAGGGTTGAAACTTTCCTACCACCAGCTCCACTGCCGGTTAGTGCCTCTGCCGCGTCAATCGCGGAGACCTCTACAGAAGATACAGTTTGCAAGAATACTTCTTATAATACTGCATGTCTTCGCCAGCAATAATTTTTCAAGTACTTCATAAAAGGAGAAAAAAAACCTCACTCCGGAAGACAGGGATGAAGAAGAAACACTGGTGTGCCCGTGCTTGGTCCCAGAGCTTGTGATATACTCACTAGGTCATCTTGCCTCTGCATGCATCAGGCCTGAATGGTCCTGCTGAAGATATCACCATGATATCACGGCTTCCTAATCTATTCGGGCTATACATTTCAGCCTTTTTTTCCCCTCTGTATCTAAAACAGAGGAAGTATAAAACCTGAAATCCCTCTTTATCCATGGACGTAGCAAGTTAAACCTCTCATTACAGGGAGGAACTGCGATTTCGGTACATTTTTAACCTGTCAGCCTGGGCTCATTTGACACCTTCCCAACGTCAAAGACACAGCATGAGTCGCGCTCCCTCAAGCTTTCAGTGCCTGTCCATCTCGCAGGTTTTAATACCTTTATCAAGCGAAGCTCCAGCCATGTGGTAGAAGCTCAAAGCTGTGTCCACATCATTTATGTTCTTCAGAAAAGTGAAGAAGCTCTCCACCTCCTCAAACGTCAGCCCCTAGGACAGAGAAACGACGGTCTTACCGTGATGGGAAAAGGAGATCGTGCCACTACGTGGATTACGAACAACAAAGCAACTCATCGGCCCAAAGCTGTAGCCAGAAGGGAATTCATCTGCACACTCAAAACACTCCTACATTGGCACCTGCAGATATGGGTTTTACTTTTGTAAATCACCTCTGCTCCCCTGCAAGCAGGTTCATTTATATGTTTTTTTTCAAGCCTGCACGTTTGCAATGACAATAATGAAATAGTTCCAAGTGCTGCACGGTCTCTCCCAAGAGCTTCAGGGATCCCTGGGGGGATCCATGTCTTACCCAGTGTTGCAGAAGGTGACACTGCAAACCACAGCACGTATAGATGTCTCCCAGTTAGCTTTGCTGCTGGTGGCAGGACGGCTGTGGGGCTGGATTGCTGTCTGCTCTACTTACCGGCACAGTCGCCTGGGGCTTGGCTCACCCTGGGACGGCGAGCGCCTACAGCCGCACACCCCAATAGTCACGGAAATGCATCCTGAGATCCCCCAGCGCTGGCACTGCCACCTCACAGCGCAGCCGATGGGCAGGCAGAGGACAAATGACACGCTCCTCTCTGCACCGATCCGACTGGCGAGGAGCCTGCTGGGAGAGCGGCTGCCAATGAGTGCAGCTGCAGGACCCCCACCCGGTTACACTACACAACACCCAATTTTATCGATCTGTTTAGCGCCAGCATCGGTGCTGGGACAAGAGCTGCAGCCTCCAAACTCCCCCACCATGGCCACAGCCTGGAGCCAATGGGGGAGGTAAATCACCACCACAGTAATAACCACTCAGCCTCCCTCTCTGGAAGGGATAAATCAGCTTGTCAAGAAGACTTTAGGTTCATATTCCTCCTATCCTGTCTAGCACAACAGACTGATATAGCAAGATACTAAAAATCCCAACTGCATAACAATGGCACGGTTTCATGGTCTGGATGGAGGAGAACACGTTCAGCGGGAACCCTCAAATATAAATTTATATGATCCGTTGTAACCCTGCTCAAACTCTTCCCAACAACTTCTAATCAGGGAAGAAGCCACCCATCTTTTTTTTTTTTTTTAAAGAAAAAGCACATTTTTTTTTTACGATCTTCTCATACAGACATGGCGCTTCTAGAATTGTAAGCAGAAGAATTACAGAAAATGTGCAGCTTGTTCCTGTCTTCGCTGTAACTGAGTATGTGGCAATGCACTGCTGATGTACTTAGCACAGCGTGCACACCAACAAATGCAACAGCAGGCTTTGTCAGCCCTGGATTTATGGATCCAGACCAAAAAGGATGAGATAGCAAAATGCACACATGGACAACGGATCTGAAAAAAATCCCCAGTTACTGTACAGGGAGCTTTCTTTAATGTGCACTTGCTCCGCTTCCCAAGCAACGTGCTAAAAGACGTATGGCTGAATTAAATAAAATACTGTCCTAGCAAAACAAAAGAAAAAAAAAATCAAATACATCAGGTACTTCTGCAGGAAATACTGCAAAGATTCCTCCATTTTTTACAACAGATCTAGAGGAGAAAAGATCTTTGCAATTCAGATACCCATCTGGATGACTCACTGCTATGCGTTTCCTGACTGACATGCTCCTGCCTGGGAGCAGAGCACTAAAAATGTGGAAATCCTGCAGGAACCGGGAGGCGTGCGGCCACTTTCAGGCTAGCAGAAGACATTGTGCTGCTCTGTTTGGGACATCTGAGGTTTGCAGTAGTGGTCGCAAGGCATCCCAGAAGCTATTCTAAGCAAAGAGCCCCAACTTTGCATTTTCTTGGAATTTTCCACCATGAAATGGCAGATGACAAGGCCAAACAACATTGCTGTCCATGCAAAACTGCCCCTTGTTTAGTACCAACACTGCAGTTGCTATTGCTTCAGCGGGTAACAGGGAAGGTTTACATGCTTAGGTACGTAAGCATGAATTATTCTGAATATGAGCCAGCAGTGTGCCCAGGCGGCCAGGAAGGCCAACAGCATCCTGGCTTGTATCAGGAATAGCGTGACCAGCAGGACCAGGGAGGTCATCCTTCCCCTGTACTTGGCACTGGTGAGGCCACACCTCGAGTACTGTGTTCAGTTTTGGGCCCCTCAGTACAAGAAGGACATTGAGGTGCTGGAGCGTGTCCAGAGAAGGGCAACAAAGCTGGTGAAGGGTCTGGAGCACAAGTCTTATGAGGAGCAGCTGAGGGACCTGGGGTTGTTTAGCCTGGAGAAGAGGAGGCTGAGGGGAGACCTTATCGCCCTCTACAACTACCTGAAAGGAGGTTGTAGCCAGGTGGGTGTTGGTCTCTTCTCCCAAGTAGCAAGTGATAGGACAAGAGGAAATGGCCTCAAGTTGCGCCAGGGGAGGTTTAGATTAGATATTAGGAAAAACTTGTTCATGGAGAGGGTTGTCAAATTTTGGAACAGGCTGCCCAGGGAAGTGGTGGAGTCCCCATCCCTGGAGGTATTTAAAAGACGGGTAGACGAGGTGCTTAGGGACATGGTTTAGTAGTGGACAGGTACAGTTGGACTCGATGATCTTAAAGGTCTTTTCCAACCAAAAGATTCTGTGATTCTGTGTGATTCTGTAAACTTGTGGTCCTTTCACCAGCTGAAAAAGCAAAACCAATGACGTATGGGGGTATCCTACAAATCTGGGCTTTCATGTGGACGGAGATACTGAATCTCCATAGCAAAAATGCCATCAGTATTATGAAATTTAATATTTTATTGATGAATCCTATAGTTGAGGCTGGCATCAGCATTAAGTCCTTTCCAGCTACCAAAATAAAAACAAAATCAGAGACTGGGACAGCCTCAGGCTTGCACTGACAAGTTGACAGATGAATGATCACTTTCATCAGTCAGAAGCCTGAGTACAGGAATTTATCTATTACCCGTCGACGTGTGTGTCAGTGCTGCTCGGCTCTTTGCAAGTCATTCGCGTCTCCACTGAAAGACCAATAGATGTTTCCATTATATAATAGAGGCTTGTGTTAATTTGCAATCACAAGAAATTGCATAATTGGAGAGCACTAGGGTAGCGATTATGGGATCTGGATGATCACTTCTTTCAAGGCATTTGTAGATCTAGCTGTTGATTCATAAGCCTGAGTCCTTTCATCATTTAAGTTATACTAGCAATACATAAGCAGGCAGACTCCAGAAACACATATCTGCTTGCAACATGCATCCTATGACAGCTCAAACACCTTCCGCAAAAGTTAGGGCTTTTCACCTGAGAACCCAGGCTTCAGCCAGGGAGAATTACATCTCGCTCCCACCCTCTGCCATCTCAACAGAAAAATATGCTACACAGCCCCCAAAGCACATATAGAAGATGACCTGAATCACTAGTTTCTGAAGAGTCAGCTTCGTTTTCCAGAGCTTAGGGAGACATAAACCAAATACCTTGCTTGTAAATACTACCGATGACTCAAGTCCTTTTCACTAGGAGAAAAGCAGCTGTGTAACTTGAGGGGGAGGACTGTAAGCAATTTTAAACAGTGTGGCAGCTCCGCTGAATATGCAGAGGAGTTCAAGTATCCAGGGTAAGATGGGACTTTTCCTCAAGAAAAAAAATAATGAAAGCAGATTATCAATTAATACAAGAAAACATGCCATTCCCAAAAGCAGGAATGTAGAATAACGATGTTGGAAAATGGCTGAAGATTAGATTAAAACCAGAACTTTAATGTTTCAGAGGCTGCCAAGGTTGCCGTGTGCAGAAAATGTAATTGCATCAGACAACGAAGATGATGTTTGGCAAATTTCATAAGAAAGCACTCACAAGGTAAAGTGCCTTTCCAAGGTAAAGCTTGCTGGGT
The DNA here is from genome assembly GCA_013401315.1 of Balaeniceps rex. Classification (NCBI taxonomy): domain Eukaryota; kingdom Metazoa; phylum Chordata; class Aves; order Pelecaniformes; family Balaenicipitidae; genus Balaeniceps; species Balaeniceps rex. Next base: position 51,810 of record VYZW01018731.1, on the reverse strand, counting down.
AGGTTTGGTACAATTAGTGCCACTCCCCTCCCAGCATCACACTATTAAAATTATTTTACTCCCACCTTCTTTGGAAAGCAAGTCAAAGCCCCTACTGCTTTCGCCATAGAGGGGAGTTACAGCAGGTTAGTAAACTGTGCAGATAATATTAAGCTGCTATAAAAGTAGGCTAGTGAAGCATGAAAAGAAGGGATTTGGGGAAAAATTATTTCTGCAAAACATGTTTGCATCATAAACCTCTCTGACCTACAAGGTGTTCAGTGACTGGGAAGTATCATAGGATAAAGGAAGTGGCTGGGTGGCTTTGACATCTCTGAGATCTGGGAGCCGAAGGGAGAGCAGTAGACGGCACCGGCTCCGCTCCCTTTTTATACAATGGAAGAAAAGCAGAGCCCAACCGAAGCAGCTGCTTGCTCTGCAGATGTCTGGGTTACAAACACAGAGGAAGAAGCAACGCCAGCATCGAGCTTCTGCAGTTTCAAGTGGGAGAACGCTCTCTGGCTTAACACTCCATTCATTTACAAAGAAAACTTTGCAAGCGCATCTCTGAATAAGTTATCCAGAAAGCTCGAAAGGCAGTTAACGTGATTCTGGTCACGGCAGTCCCGTTTCTAAAGAGTGGGGAAATTTAAGCTACGTAAAAACACTGACAGCTGCGCCAGGGTGATCCAATAAAAGTACATAAGTGTATTTAGCTACAAAGTGCTGCACACAAATCTGCAAGGGATATGGTCTTCTAAAATACCCCAGGGGAAAAAAGAACGCCACGAACTTTCAAGAAAAGGTTCTCTTGTATAAAAGACAATGCAAAGTTAGGCACCAGGCTGGATTCTCCGTGAGCTAAAACCTGCTGAAGTGTGTGATTTCAGTGCCTGATTTCTCTGGCTCTGCATAAGCATTGACTTTGAGCTGCCCTGGCTGCAAAAAAGGCTTATCTGCCTCCAGTGCAAAGTGGCTGGCACTTCTTGCATCCTTTACATCTCCTTAAACCATTAAATATCTTGTACTTGTTAATAGAGAGGCCATCGCGGTTTAGGATTTTGGCTGTTTCATTCCCCTGGTCTAAGGAATCATGTGTTTTCCACCAATTCTGTTTCTTGCAAACGTCATTTTTTGTCCTATCCCCCAATTTCTCTCCTTGAAAGTCCTTGGAATAAAGAAAGAGTAAGACTTGCTCTGAATGTGGTTATCTGAAAATAGAAACACAATCTGGCTGATTTGGGCATGAGGAATAAGGTAAAAGCAAAAAGTTCTTCCTCTGCCACAGATGTCAGGGTCTTGGCTTACACATGAAAGGAAGAAAACATCTGCTGTAAGAAACCTTCCAAAATAACTCCCTCTGCCTAATTTCTCATACACCCAGCTACTGTTCAATAATATATATAGATATGTGTGTGTGTATGTATATATATAAAACCCCAAATCACAGCAAAAGAATCAACAGTTTGGGAACGTTAACAACAGAGCTGGTATTTTCTGTTAGACACACATCACAGTTAAGTATTTTTTCAACAAGAAATCAAATGATTCCTCTTAAAACTCAAGGGGAGTAGAGTTATTGGAAAGGCTTAATCTGCAGCGTCTCGCTCAAAGATCAAATAAACGGACACAACCTTAGAAACATCAATGGTCTTATTTAAGCCGGCGACAAAAAGCTTGAGAAGTGAGATTTCCAAATATTAACACACAATGCGTCTCAGCTCCGATGACACATTGACACCATCTATTAACAACAGCCTATTAAATATTGAGCCTATTTTCCTACAAAACATGAGGGAATCTGCAAAAAAAGGCTCTTTCTTGCACCCCGAGGCCAAGAGAAGCTGCAGGCAGTGCGGCTCCTCTGGCAGGAATGCCACTTTGAGCACGGCCTTTTGGCTCACTTACGGTTTCCTCAAGTTTTTAACTTTTTGGCATTATTTGCAGTTAATACAGACCTACCAGACTACATGCCCCGCTGCTTCAGTATGCCCAAATTCTCCTCCAGCACCAGTGAAAGAGGGAGAAAATGAGGGGGGGAAGTCACTGGAGTGGCTTCACATGAACTGAGAATTCCTGCACATCACAGGGGTCCAGTTAAGGCAAGAAAAAGGGACAAAAAAGGCCTAGACCCAGGCCAACGCTTCTGTTTTATAACACACTTTGCATCTAAACCAGTTAAGAAATAAATGCCAGTTCTGATGTCAGGAGGAAGTGGCTCTAAAACAGTCACACCAACTCAATACGCAGCCAAATACCTTCCATCCATTTTCATTTTGACGAATCACTTGTTTATAACCTAGTTAATAAAAGAACAATCTATCTTTATAGAAGCAGACGTGAAATTCTAATACTGAAGCAATTTAGCAGCCTATACTTGCCTTACCTGATAAAGCACGTCCTTTTGGTACGGATGTCTTATTCCAAGGTCTCTCACTAAATTAACAAGTGTAGGATCTGCAACCTTATTCCTCTCTAAATCATGAGTAATTCAAATAATTTTTCACACAAGTTCATAACTAAATAATAAACTGCCCAGTCGCAGCAGCTAATTAATCCAAGGTCGAGCCAGTAACTATGAACACATCTTCAATGTCTATTCTGGCTCCCGACCCAGGGTGCCGTTCAGCGAAGTTAAATTTTGAAAATTACAGCATCCATTTTAATAGGGACAAGCCTAAACCCTGATCTGGACACTGACCACTGCACACTCCCACCTCCTCCATCTCCCTGCTGCTGGTAAAGTATTTATCATCTGGAAAGTCAGCATGTCTCCCTGCACTGCTTAACAAGGTGCGGGTGCTTTTCTTAAGAAGATGGAGATTGCGTACTCAATTCTCAGCACGGTGCAGGACGGCTGCCCCCACCGCAACTTCCCGAATTTGCCACCAATGCCACTGACCTCTCCATCTTGGAAGTGTTTCTTGAGCTGCTTCAGCATGACAGTGAGCTTCTTGGACTGCACCCCGCTGTAGGCCAGCAGCATGCTGCCGAACTGCCGCTCCGTGATCCGCCCCTCCACTGGGTCGTGCCGCTCGAACTGGAAGGGGGGAGGAAAAAAAAAAAAGGAGATGAAAACAAGGCTGTGCAGCAGAAAGCTCCGTCCAGGGGAAGGGTGTAAAAAGGCACTGTAATAAAAAATGAACATTGCAGGAAACGCTGCTGAAGGAGAAATCCTAATGCATTTGAATATTCGCTTCCCCCAAGACCGTCTCCATCCATAAGTCAACATTTCCCTACGTGCTATTCCTTGGACAACCTCTGGAAGAAGTCTTTGTATCTCGCCCTCCTAGTTTTATCTCACAGGGGGACAGCGTTTGTAGAGCTGGACTTGAAAAGGCAGGATGATTGCTTTAACTTGAAACCAAGCAAGTGTCCACAGGTCTCCAAAGGGCTGAAAAGCAAGAACAAATACTAAGGTGTTCTTCACAGGCACTTCCAGCTTGAACGTCTGAATAAGCATCCAAAGGATTTGGCTACTGCAGTGACATTTTCTGCTTGATCAAAAATCTGCACAGGACCGAGCTAATGTGCAAGTGTGTGCTTCAAAAGAAGTATATGTAGGAGCGGTTCCATAATTGCTATGAAAGGGGCTGGCGGTTAATAAACCAGTAAAGAAAAATCTTCCAAACACTAAGCCTCATTGTAGCTCTTCTCTGCTCCAAGCCCTGTAAAGGTGGATTCAGCAAGGGAAGGTTCATGGAGGTCTTCAGACCTCACCTTCCCCAGTCCCAGAAAGTTCTCCTTGTCCTCAGCCCCTTCAAGACCCTTACGAACGCTGCTGAGAAGCCCCTGCAGAACTTCCCACAAGCCTTTCAGCAGAGAAAGGTCTCCTCCGTTAGTGCATCTCTCCAGCACTAGTTTATGTTCTCCTGGCTTTCGCTGCAAGGGAGAAGGGAAGAGCAATTCTCCTGACTTGGGAAGGTGCTGGGTTTGAGCACCACATCTCTGCTAGATGAATAATGCAGATTTCATCTCTTCCTTTTTCCCCCCACCTCTTTGTGGCTCTAGAAACATCAACATTAGACTTCAACCGAGATCTCAGCATTCAGGATCCCTTATTTGATTTCTTTCACATTGATCAGAAAACATATGACCCACACTATAGCTGATCACAAGCCAGATGATGACATTTAACAACAAAATTAATTTTTAAACTCCTACGGAACAACTTGGTACCACTGACTTGACATTATATTGCTCCGTGAGTTAACCATTTCTGCCTCAACCGCTCTTCTGTGCTTAATTACACAGCTAACACAAAAGCCAGCAAGACCGAGATCAAGGTGGGGAGATGAAAGGTCCCAGATCCACCAGTCTTGCTTTCAATCCTTGTGTAGGCAGAGCTCCAGACATGGCTGGCTTTATATGCTTTTAATATACACACTCTTTACCTACACTATGTAACAACTAGGCTGCTTGCAAACGAGCTATTACAGTTTCCATGCTAATGCCAAGTTGGGGGTAAACATTTTTTAGTTATCAGCGTATCGACCAGACTTTTGCTGCTTTTCCCAGTGGGACACCGAGTGATTCCTACTCTCCCCTTTTCGTGTGCTGGGGAAAGGAGAGGGAAGACTCATTTGGAGGAAAAGTATGCGTTCTTCATTAAAAAGCAGAGGTAGTCCTTTCTGCCATGTTTGAAGAATGCAAAGAAGTTTTACAATACCCAAGAGACACAAAAATTTGCAGTCAGTACTGTTTCAAAAGCAGCACCGATGCTTTCTTCTACTATAATATTCCTAATTTCAGCCCAAAAGACACAAACCAGTATTTTCCTACCAACTGCTTTCAAATATCCCAAGTTTTAGCAGAGCATAAGATACCATCTTTTATTAAAGAATAAGAAACGGGTCTGAATATCTGAAATCAACCTCATAAGTGGTGAATATGCTTAAAAAAAGTCTTGAGTCAGCATCTGAAAGCCTGCTGGGTCCTCTCCCCCTGCCCTGCATTAAGGAGCAAGCATTGTGCAGATCCACGGGTTAACACAAGCAGCTCAGCTCCCTGCAGTCTTGCAGAGGGGGAAATAAAGGGCCAACTCCGCACTATTTTTTTTTTTTGTAACTAGGCATTCAGACAGTGGTCAGATTTGCACTACCGGATGCAAAAAAGACCAGAAAAGAAAAATTAAAAAATAAATTTTCATCTTCATTTTTCTCCTGATGCATCTCACACAAAGCCTCTTGGTGCCAACTTTAAGATAAGAAAGCAGGATTATTCCCCAAGTGCCATGCTGAAGAAGTCTTAACAGGAGCATGATGATGAAGCACATCGTTTCAGCCCAGCTTTCTTCTTTCTTTCCCATTTTCAGCCATGACCCTGCTATGTTCAAAGCAATTGGCCCACTGCTACTGCAGAGGGTCTCAGTGAGCCCTTCGGCTCCCCTCGCTCGGGCTTTCCCAAATAAAAGATGATGAAACACACCTATGGTTTAAGGATTACCTGGGGAAGGTTGGTACGTTAAGAATAACGCTGTCATTTCCAATCAATCTTTGCAGCCACGCAGCTGGGAGAAAGGCAGACAAGCCTGCTTTAAGCCGGATTATTTGTTAAAATCAATACAAACTAACTTCTGCATCTCAAATGTCACTACTGAAAACTGATTAAGTTATCTTATTTAGTGGCACCTATTACTAAACATTTATAGCTAGAGAATAAGCAATGGAGAAAAATGTTTATTCCTCCTGTGATTCACCGTCTCAGATTCTGGTCCTCGGGGTTTTAGGGATTTCCTTGGTGGGAAGCTGCAGCTGGACCGATATGTCTAAACAGCCACATGACAAATATTTCCCCCAAGACGTTGCCTGATGCCACTTGGCACCCGCTAATTCTTTTACATAACAAAAACGAAGTGTACTGGCCCTAAAGTTTCCCAGCAGGTACTACTGGCACGCTTTCAACCATCGCTTTCAACCAAGAAAAGAACGGGCAGAGGTGTAGCAAAACACGCAAACTCTAGGTTTGGGCAATCTGGTCTAGACCAGGCACCGGGGATTCTGCTGTGCTACAGGGAAAAATAAAAATCAACAAGTTGCTATTGCATCGGCTGTCAAAGACACGAGCCAAGGCAGGCGGGGAAAGCCCTTCTGGAGGCAAACTTTCTACAGCGTCTGTTAAAAATAACTCCAATATTCAAGTATGAGGATCTCACCAGCTCTGAGCAGCGGTATCCAAACGTGGAGCACAATTAACATGCTGATGCTTGCAGTATTTTTGGTGTCTTGCAAAATTAACTGAAAATGAAATGGAGCATCCATCCTACTGCCATAGCCTGAGTCCTGATCACAGCAGTAGCAAGAGCCTTGCCTGCAGCAGACCCACTGCATGAGATGAAAGAGCTTTAGTCTTTTGATTTATCACACAGTTAATAAAATAAAGATAAAACAAATCTAAGATGAAGGAACGAAAATAACTTATTTATACAAATCTCTTTAAAGTACAAAATCGTCCTGAGACCCTGTGAATAAACCAATTCATCCCCCCTCCCTGTGGGCTCCAAAACTGGTTCCAACTTGTAATTTCTGCAGGTGGTCACCAGGTGCAGTGACGAGACAAAACACCATACAAATATTAGTCACAAGAAATAAAAAAAAGCCTGAAAAATATGGAATTAATGCTTCTTATTCTGGGTTTATCTCACTTTAAAATGAACACCTCTAACATTAAACCGAAACACTCACAGATGCCCAAAGTCAGTTGCTGGCAGCCAAGCGTTATGCTCTCCCATGCACAGGCACACAGCAGTGTTCATCGCAAAGGCCAGCCTAGAAAGGGGCTGGCAAGTGAGAGCTTGTCAACAACCAGTTTCCAAATTCAAATATAATCACCACTGAACTGAGAAAAAGCAACGAAATCACGGTGATGGGTAAAGAAAGTTCAAAACTTGCCTCCAAGCTAGTGTCAGATATATTTAAATTAATTACAGAAGGGATGAGCAGGGGATGTCATTTAAAGGTGATGCAGAAAAAGAAAAAATTTGGTGAGAGAATTCTGCCTATTTTTTTTCTGATATGTTAGGAATCGTGTTTATTCATAAAGAAACTTGGCTTCAAATGATTTGAGTGTGGAAAAACTTGATTTCAGCTTTTAAAAAAAAAACCAAAACAAAACAGCTACGCCTGACACCCCCTTTCCCACATCCCTGTCTGGGAGCAGAGGTACCACATCTGTGCTCTCCTGCCTTCTTGAATGTCTTCTGACCAACTGAACAAGCTTGCCCGTCGTCTCCACTTGAAAATGAAGGAGGGTGAAAAGCCTACACTAATTTCTCTTTCAGTATTCAATACACAGCCTATGAACAGTGTTAAGTGTTAAAATCCCCCAGGTATTTGAAAAGGCAGGAAAAATAGTGTCCTTGCCCAGGTAGTCACGATCCTTTGCCTTCATGCATGTGTCATTACTGTACAGATTATTCTTCCAGTCACTCGGGGCAGGGGGATGACAACGACGACTAAACCCCACGAGGATGGGATGCAAGGCCGAGCATACTGAGATTTATTACAAGCAAACAAGTCCTCTGACAGCCTTTTTCCCTTTCATATATCTTAAAGAAAGGAAAAGCACGGCCAAGGTAATTGCTCAGCTGGGATCACAGGGCATGGGATGGAGCAGCTCCTGCACGTGACGCCCACCATTGGGGAAACTGGGGAGGGAACAGAGGGGTCTTACCCTCCTCTGAACTGCAACCCCAAAATCTACCTATGCAACACAGATGGTCGGCGAGTCCAACACCTCCGGAGCAGCTTCCACCCGCAGCCACTTGGTGCCAGCAGTGGATTCTGCATCTGCACACTGGCAAGGATACAGTAAATAATGAATTAAAACGCTCTCCAGTGTTCTTCCCACAAGCCAGGATGCCCGAGATGCTGAAGAAATTAGCCTAAAATATAAATAGCAGTATTTTGAAATTCATTACAAGCCAACGTGATATGCAAGGAAATGAAAGGCGTTTATGGGAGGGTAAGAAGGCAGGAGACATGGGGCACAGCAATTCACTCTCCTGCTGCCAACCTGACCCAGCTTCGCTAGCCCAGTCCCAGCAGCCCATTAGGATACTTCCTACAATCATTTAAAAGACTACCCATAATCCTNCCCCCCCCCCCCCCCCAAAAAAACCCTGTCAGACAGGATGAACATCTTCATATTCCTCTATAAGCTGAAAAGTGGGTAAGCGTCCTTCTAGCTTAGCCTTCTGTCTGAATAAATAACCCTACTCTCTTTTCTTCAATGCATGGAGGAAAGGCTTCATCACATGAGAGCAGAAGGCAAATAAACAGACAATTTTCTCTGCTTCCACATCCCCTTAATTGCATAACTCTACAGAAAGGCAATGCAAGGGATCCACCATAAAACGACAGACCCATAATCCCCCTGCTTCCAGACTTCACTTTTTTTTTCCCCCACTAACTCAAACCACCTTCTCCTGTGGGAAATCAAATGCCAGCTTCTGAGAAGCATCCAGCCTGAAACAATTCAGAGACATCACCGCGAGAAACACCTTTATTCAAAAAAAAAAGTTGGAACTTGTTAAGCACAGACATCGGTTTTCTTTCATCTCTCCTTCTGCCGCCACCAGCTGCAAGGCTCATTGCTGGGAAATGAAGCAGCTCTGATGGCTAAGAAGCCATCTGGCACAGGCAGGAGAACCTCCTCTGGGTCCTCCTTAACCGTGGAGATAGGGCATTGCAAATGCCGCTGCGGACTCAGACCATCCATCTCGTAAACGTAGAGAAATAATGGGGAAACCAGGAAATGTCATTTAAACCAAAGGTTTAGGGTACAAACAGCATCGTGTCTCTATGAGCACAGACCTGCAGCCCTGGCATGCTGTACGTCATGGGATAAGGGCTGAACTGCCCCTTCTAGTTCAGGCTCGGTGCGGCGAGACGTGTGGCTTCAGCTGAGACACGGTGGTGTTTTGGAAAGAAAATGTAAGACAAAATTTTAACTTGCTCCCAGGACATCCCTCCTCCAGAAAAAGATCAGGCTTGGGTACCAGACATTCCTCAGGGGAAGACTCCTCATTCCAGCTGACTCTCCTCCCTCATTCAATGTGTCATAACCAATAGCATTAATATGGGAAATTTCTACCTAAAACCCCAGTGCTGAAACCCTGTCTAATCAGAGATTGCAAGTATAAAAAACTGCTTAAAAACCAGGGAGCAGTGTATTGTCATTGCTGCCACCGGACTGAACTATGCCCAGGAGAGCAACACCAGCTCTGCAACTGCCCGGGGAGGGATGTCAGAGCACCACAAGGCTCAGAGAGGGCTTAGCATCACCGTACAACCACAAATGGATGTAAAAACCCTCATGCTTGAAAAGCGGGATTTCTTTTCCTTCCTAAGCTGGCATCGTATTTTGGTCCGTACACTGAACGGTGGCTTATTCTGTCTTGCTTGCTTTGTTTGCTGAAGAAGATTGTTAAAATAACCATCACGTCCTTCCAGCAGCTGCACTCAGCGTAGGTTCAAATGGCATTTAAGATCAACCAAAACCAGCAAGAGCCTTGAAGCCCATTGACACGAGAGGGAAACACCCAGCTGTAACACGACGCAGCACCGTGAAATCACAGCTCAGACTTTTCCTAAAGCAACACCAAAAGAAAAAGCAGTGGCACCTCCCAGGCTGGTTGCCGATTACCTCTACGGTGCAACCCTTCCAGAACAGTGTTGAGGGATGATTTTTGAGCTTATTTATGCTGGCTAAACAAACACCAATAGCAGAAATATTGCTAACACTAATTCTGTCAGGTTTAGGGGTACTTGAAAAAGGTGACCTGTTCCGAGAGCTGCGGTGTGCATAATAAGAAATCAAAACGGTCTGGGAAATAATGATCTGTAGGGTAATATTCAGATTCGCCATATATGACCCTTTAAAGTGGTATTTACTCAAAGCTTTATTTGACAGGCTGTAATACATTATTTATCTGCAAACTACTGCAGCACTGGCTCTGTTTACTGTTCTGGAGAAGCAGGCTGCCAGGATCTCTTGTCAAGTTGCATATACAACTATGACAGAGGAAGAAAAAAAAAAAGGGGGGGGGGGGAAACATTGTGTACATCTTCCTAAACCCCAGCAACCTCCTCCATCCAAAAAACATGAATATATTTGGGAGTAAGCTGTAGTGTTTACATAGGCACCAAATTATTGCCAAAAAAAAGAAAGCTAGGCAAAAGTTTCTAAAGACTTTTTATTTGGAAAGATCAAAGGTTTCAAAATACTAATTTTTTTTGTTAATTATGCTGAAAGGTTCCAGTGTACATGGATCTAAAACACTGGGTTTTGCAACGTGAAACCCAGCCTGCTCCAGATACAGCCTGATGTACCGTGCTGGCAGCCTGCAAAGAGCCACTGGATGGGACCAACAAAGCCCAATTACATTATTTGGTAAAAACCAGTCGAAGAAACTCCTCTAAAGATTATCAGAGCTACCAGCAGCGGGAGAAATGCAAACGGGAAGGATGCGGAGGAGGACATGCCAAACCCAGCCTGAACCATCGTGCACAGGCTGCTCTGGGCATCACCCTGCAATGCCGGGCAGCGCAAACCCAGGCTGCCCAAGAAAGTTGGTCCAGAGCTGGATAACCCATACAGAGAAGCGAACCACGACCACCACAACCTGCCTCCGTTGGCAGGAGCAGGCTGAGAGGCTCCCTGCCTGCAGTGCTGCAGCAGCTCCTGCCCCGGCGTGCTGCAACACCGGCTGCACCAGGCTGGCACGCTGCCTACTGCTGATGGTGGTCCCTGCTGCACCAGGGACAGGCAGACAGCACCGCAAAGTCCTCAGGTTTGGAAAACACTTCTGAGCCTCATAAAACTAGCCAGAGCATCCGAATTATTTAATTGCCCATTAACTCCCTCCCCCACCTGATTCCCTGGACTCAAGTGCGGGTTGTACAGCTGGATGAGGTCAGGAAAAACATTCTCAATGCTACCAGCAGCAGCTTGCTTCTCTTTTTTATCTTAAAAAAAAAAAAAGAAAGAAAAGGGAGCTATTTTCACACAAAAAAAATCCTGTCTTCCAAATGCTTTCCCTGCTCGCAGTTTCCCTCTGCTCTCTGATAGCAGCTTAAGTGAATATGTAGCAGCCAGGTTAAAAATGTACATCTGTCAGCAGCAGCGCAATCCCAGCAGACCAGGTGTTTGATAGATGCTTTTGAGGTTTCATTGACCTTGGCATGCCACTGCTGCCTGCAAGAGGAAAAAATTAATTCCAATCACCAGCAACTTGTTACGCTTTGATGAGCAATTAAAAAAGGTTATGTAAAGATGGCCGCACCTGAAATTCATCCTCATGAATCAAAATAACTTCTTGCCAGCTCTGAAGAGATCTGCATTTTGAAATTTCATGCAGTGGAGGAATGAGAGGAAGGAAACGTAAAGGAGAGAAATCAGTAATACTAAGGAGAAAGGACACGTCTGATAAATTAAAGGGAAGCACTCTCCTGACTGCCGGGATGGAGAGGGGAAAGAGATGAGCAGCCACCTCCCACTGCTGCTCTCCAGACCTGTCTCCATTACTGCCATTCCTGCCCTTGACAACACTCCTGGTACCTTGGCACGAGGAATGGAGCAGCTTTTCCATCCTGCACGCTCACCGAATGAGAAAAGAGCAAAGTTCAGTACGAGTTCCCAGCCACCCCGCAGGGATACCCATGGGATGATGGAGCAGCAAGTACCGCAGCCAAACTGTTACTCTGAAAAATACAAATAAAAATCTCCATGGAACTGATATACACAATTTTATTAAGAAATATAGCTCTCTTACTGCCCATTAGAAGTTTATGCTCTTTCTGCTTGACCTTGGCTCTCAATCTGCCAAGAAAAATAAGTTTGTAGCAGTTTGATTCAGCCTAGCAGGGAATAGGGAGTGCAGGCATCCTGCTCCCATGTCCTCAAAGCACCAACAGAAGCAAAGTCAAGCGCTGAAGCACAGACAGCAACACATGGAGGTGCAGAACAGCTCTGCCTTCAGAGCTTGAAAGGGGAAAAAGAGCAAGAGGACTGAAGCTTTTGTTCATATAGCAGAAGGATGAGGCAGAAGTCAGATACCTGCCACAAGAATTGCTCATCAGAAACTTCCCAACCAGCGATTTCAGCATGCTGTTATCATACAGGACTTGATTTGTATTTATTTTGGGTCGTGCTTAAGCAGCTGACTGACATTCTCACCCAAGGAAGCACAGCAAGCCCGTTGGGTGATAAACATTTCAGTTTTTTCTGTGATTAATAAAACACATCGCCCACGCTCCCATAGTCACTGTACTTGAGGGTCCATGGGAAGATGGAAAACGTGCAGCCCTAAACATCTGCTTTGATTTTTGTCAGCTAACCGGGACATTGCAAACGCCTCAGCAACGGCTCTGCAATAACAAAACAAAGCCGCAGAAGCTTCTGAGATGGTTCCTGCCTTTCCCACCTCGTTAACAGCACGAAACCCAGCACCAGCACAAAATCCTGCGCGTGTGCTGAGCTTGCCGGGCACGAGCTAGCATTGGTCTAGAGCCCTCCTCTGTTTGGGGCTTACATGCCCTGGTACATCACCCAGCTAACGCAGCCGTACGGCTGCAGTCCCAACATGTTCACGCAGACATCCCCAGCCTCTTGCCCATCAACTTTTGGGACTACCTGGCTCTTGGTTAACTGAATTGTGAGCACATACAAAGACATCTATGCTAACTAGCTTATCCCTTCTACTTTATGGACTCCGCGATACAAACCTCCACACACGCTCTCGTGGCAACGTAATTAATCAAAATACCACTCTTGGGATTTTATTTGCAGGGGTCCTACAAAAGGCTCTGCTGCCTGCATGAGCGCAGGGCTGAGCACTGTGGGAGCTCGGGAGTGGATTTACACACACTTCATAAACCAAAGGAGCTTGTTGGTACAGAGCAAAACCCTCTACTGCTACTAACGATGCAATAAATAGAAATTCCAATAAAATCCTCAAACGGCTTCCCCTGCAGAGCCACTGCATCAACCACATTTAAGTCACCCGGTTCAAATACAAGCAAAAGCATCAGCATATACCACAGTGGGTGTTTTCTCACCAGGCATTGCAATGGCTGCTTTAATCAGTCCATGATGCACCCATCCCAAACGAGGAGATGGCAAAGCTGCTCCTGCGTGTTTGAGCGATGTCCCAGCAATGCTCACAAGCAGCTGCAGCACCTCAACGCACATATATTGTCGCACCCATGCCAGCTTCACTGGCACGCTTCTGGACCACTGACTGTTTTGGTCTGCTGACCACAGGACGTTCTCAGCTTGACGCTGGGTACCTGCTTGGCGTCACCATCCTTAACCTCCACGTGTCGGTGCCAGTTGTAGCGCTGCAACTGCTCACTTGTCACTGCTGATGGAGCGGACCCAAGTTACAGCGAAGACACGATTTAAGAAGTGGCTGCCTGAGTGCTTTTACTTGATTTCAATCCAACAGGTATGTTGAAGACAACCACACAGCCAGACATGGTCTTCCTGTGCTCATGTAGGCTGAGTACGGAGTTGACTGAAGCAGAGCCCAAGGGCTGGTGCGCCCGTCACTCCTTGAAGCACACCGGTTAGCACCCCCAGGATGTCTCACCAAGCATTTCACAGCTGACATGCAGATGCTTGATGTGCTCTTACGATCCTGAGCCCCCTCAAGCCACCCCACAGCTGCTACCTGACTCTTCCTCCACCTTTCAGAGTGAGGCATTGGAAGGGTTTGATTTTGCTGGCACAGATGATTTCCCCACTTTTGCAGCCTGCGCTGGGGAGGAATTAGCCAGGAATAGTGTTTATGGTATCTTCTGATAGAGTCACGAAGCACAGCTTTTGGTACCTCACCCGCGACAGTGAACCGCTCACCCACCCAGTGGCACTCTCCCTTCCTTAATGAAAAAAAGGGACTGAAATTCAACCTGCCTTGTATTTAAACTAAACTTTCCCTGGTGCACATTTAAGCTTTTCATTATCTGCTCTGCTGTTACTGATTGATGAAAATTACTTGCCTCACTCTTCTTTACAGTGACTCCTCATGTTTACTGAGACAGTTATATCTCCCTTCTGTCTTTCCTTTAAGCTGCACATGCCATGGCCTCGTAATTTATTCCTATTTTCCAGACTTTTTTCCCATACTAACATCCCCCTCTGAATTCATACCAAGTCTTTGGCCGAAATTGGACAAAAACTGAATGCCAGCTTTTCCCCAAACCCTAACCGAGACAGCACAGTCAACCTGAAAGCTTCACATGACCCTTTCCATTCACATGCTGAGACAAAAGCAGGCTGCCAGAAGCTTTGAATGCCATCAAAAACATGATGAGCTGTCCAAATCATTTCAATTGCCTGCCTAGAAATTCCCAGCTTACATATGTATACGCTGGGCTGTGTACAGAGTTCCCTGACATGAAACTACTCATGGTGGTCAGACGATCCCATTTTTAACTGGAGATGTCACAAAATGCTGTCATCTACAACACCTTCATGGCTATGCATCACAAAGTCATGGTCATCAGCCTTATTTCTAACCCCTAAAACTTCTAACACATTAAACACAGAAGAAGAAGTATATAGATCTGTGAGAGTAAGACTGGTAACTCCTTTCTCCTTGGCACTAAACCCATCATGTCTTTGTCCATCCCTGACTCTAGTAAGGACTTCTGCGGGGAAAAAGCCTCAATGTCAAGTTCCTCTTCCCTTCCAGAGCTGTTGTTTAAAGGTTATCGGCTATCAACATACCTCGAAGCTAGAGTCAGGGGATGACAATAGTGACACAGACCAGAGCGTGTGCTCTCAGACTCAGATAAAGACAGGTATGATCTCCAAGACATCCCATCCACTGACCCCTTTGTTCCCCATCTGCCTCTGCCAGCTGGGATTGACTAAGAGAAGGAGGTTCAGGCTAAACGTGGTATGTAATAGCACAGAGGGACAACTGGGTAGCAGAGAATCACTGCAGGAGGTCTCCCCTCAGTAAGCAGATCTGATCCTCCACCACTGGCTCCGATGTCTCTCAGCTTCACAGCATCCGTCCTGCAGCTGCACAGGCAGTCCGTAAGCGCACATTTGGTCTGTTGTCTTAGCAGAGAAGAAGCTCCTAGGCAACACACCAGAACACAAACATAAAAGCCAAGCTGCTCCGGGTTCTTCTTTGGTTGCCTAAAAAGCGGCTGCTTTTTAATTGTATTTTCAACTTATTAATATTCCTCTCTCTGCTCTAATTCTGTGCTTTACCTATTCTCTCTCACAGCAGCCACTGTTTGCCCTTCACCACCTCCGGGGCTTGGGCTGCCTCCCCCCCACAGCTCCCGACCCAGCTACAGCGCTTGTGCTCCCCGGGGCAGGAGCTCTCAAACCGTGTGGGTACACGTTACCGAGCCTGGGTCCTCCCAATGCTGCATCCCCACCTCAGCTTCCCATTAAATCACTCATCCTCTGGGATAGCTCATGCTCTGGGATAAACAGAGGACCCATGAGGCGCACTTTAGGCTTTCTGTATTTAACGATCAGCCCATCCTTCCCCACGGCATACTGAATGGTTTCAAAGCGTATCTTTTAATACCTCATACCGCAGCCTCGCTGGCACATCCCAGGTGACTCAAACCATTCCTTAATATGTTTGCACATCAGAGATGCCACAGTGACAGATGCCTCGGGTAAGCACTGCAACCGGGTCAGGAAATCACTAAAAAAGAACCCAAGCAATTTTTGTATCTGCCATTAACTGCCCCATTAAAGAGACAACTTCACAAGTGCCGGTTTGGCTTTTCATATGTAAGGACCATGCGAAGGAGGAAAAAGCAAGTAGGGGACTAAAGGAGGAGACATAGATATAGAGGATAGAGACATAGAACTAGATATAGAACTGACAAAACTATATAAGTGTACAAAATCCATTACAGGATGCAGAGAAGGAGGAATTTGTAAGAAAAAAGGGAAAACGTTACATCCCCCATCATTGTTCCCATGGTGGCCAGGCCAGCAGTGAAGCTGACGGTGAGCGGATCAGCAGGTAAAGGACAACTTTGCGAGACAGCACAGCTAACCATGACAGAGACTGCCATAAAGGCAACCTAAAATAAAAATGTCTCATATAAGTTCGATAGCAAATTGACCTCCAAAAAGTCTGAGTTTTGGGCCCTTCCTTACACAGCTTAGCCAATCTGACACTGCCAGACTTCATTTTTCAGGCCAGTCAAAACAATTTAAGTTATTCTCTTCTTTCAGCTAAATCACTGCAGCAGATATAAAGATATGAGACTCATTACGGCAAACTTTGTTGCCTATGTTAACAAATCACTGAAAATCCGTATCAGTCTGCAAGCCCGTATAAAAACAAGGCAGAACCCAAAAAATCTTGAGTAAGCTGGTAAGAGCACGGTAGTTTTTAATACTTGGTACAGGATCACTCAGATACCAACTATCCCAGCACTGGGACTCAGAACAGAAAGGCACTTATGGGCTCAAGTCATTACCCTAAAACCAGATGGTGAAGAATTAGAAATGCCTTCTGAAACCAGAATGTTCATTAAGACAGCATTGAGATCCAAAAAGATCTAGGACTTTCTAATAAGATATGTGCAGATGGGAGAGCATCCATCATCCCTTCTTCATAAAAACCAAACCAAGCAGCAATTGTATCAGCATTGGTCATGAAAACAGGAGTTTCCAGGGTAAAGAAGTTACTCTCACATCACCTGTCGCAGAACAGACACATAAAATAAGTGATTTCCTGGATGGTAGCAATGACGTGCGGTACCTTTGCCACATTCTCACAGAATCCCATTTTACTTCTCTTTGCTCCAGCACTTGGAAGACCTTTTGCTTGGGAGGAACCGCTGTTGGGGCATCCTTGATCCTTGGGTAAACAACAATCTGCAAAGATCCCTGTGTTTAAGCATAAGGATACACATCTGCACGAGGATCTGACTCTTCAACCTAATCAGCAAGCTCCTCCATGGGAAGTTGCATCCCACCACCTCGAAGTGTAGACCCCAGATCACACCAGACTGAGACGTGGGGTTGCTCAAAGCCGTGCAGCACAACCTTGCCTCTCCAGCCGTGGCATCTCCCACCAGGAAGACAGCCCCACACCTACAAGGCGTAGGGCTGGATTAGTACCTGCTTCACCAATTCAGCTGAGAACAAATGCCCTACGTGAGTCACTGTCAGGGAAACAATGTGCTATAGAAATCTCGCTGCGGGCAAATTGAAAAAAAAAATCTTTTACTAAGGTCTTACACCATAGGCACATATCCCACTGCTGGCAGAAAGAGACCTAGGGAAATAAAAGACTAAATATGGAGATTAAATCACTGCTATTAGCAGGTTTTGGGTTGCCTTTCAGGGTGACACAGATGTGGAGAACAAAGGGCTAACATCTTTTCTACATGCACTTACAGAACCATAGAAAAATTTAGGCTGGAAGAGACCCACAGGCTGGCTGGGACTCCTCTTGGTCCACCAGGAACACAGGAATATGTAGGACAGACACTAACAAGCAGAAATAGCATAAACAATGATGTCAAGTCCTATTCATCTTCCCAACTCACAGAGTAATTTCACTTAAAAAAAAAAAAAAAAAGCACCATTCAAGGCCAATACCGCCTGTCCTAACAGGACACATTAGAGCTGCAGAGCCTGTCCAGATAAGCTTGTCACCGTTTGTCACACTAAGCGACAAAAGGAAAGGAAGTCTTTCCACAGGCACTAATGCAAGGCAGCGTGAATGCAGTAAAAAAAATGGCAAGGAGCCTGCCCCATTCGGTGGGTTGGTTCCCGTGGTTCAGCCTTAGCTAAGCCGGGCCACCCCGCAACGCAACAAGGAGGCCACGGCTTCCTCAAAGTAGCCAAACCACAAAAAGTTTTTAATAAGCCATTAAAAGCTTCTCCTCTCCCTCTGGCTGTGGTTACTTTTCTCATCCTTCCCTTCCTGTAACTTAGCTGGTTGCTGAGTTTCCATAAAATGATGGAAAATGTACTTTCATCAAAAAAATGAGCAGAAAGGAAGAAGAAAACACCAGGCCATGGTTACTTAAACATGCTGTCAGCACTTCAGCCATAAGGAACATTGAAATGTTCAGGGCTTTGATCTAATTCCTCTGAGAAAGTTTCTGCTCAATCTTAACAAGGAACATGCATGAATATTTTGGTGAGAGAAAAATGAACCAAAATCAGTAAGAGGAAAGTGGGTTCAGATGGTCAGAAACTATTGTTCCACCTTCACAGTCAGCAGAAGAAACTGGCTCTCAAGTGTATTAACTGCAATATGCCTGGATCCTGAGCCGAAGGGAAAACAGCTTTAAAAAAGGTCTTAAAGTAGATTTCTTTTGGAAGAGAGAGAAAGCAAGCATCCCAGTTTGAGAACAGAGGCACCGTGTCACTCGGGGGCTGCACCAGCCCCAGGAGATATTCTTCAGACCTGCTCACGGTGCATTTCCCCAAAGCCTTTTCTGGAGTTCAAACACCAAACATGAACAAAAACTGGTTTTCAAATTAACATCCCAGCTTCAGACCGTGTACTAATTTTGCTAAGCCAGCAAAGGATGAGTAGATGAGGGTACAAGAGTTCAGCTGAGCCCCTGGCAGATCTGCCACCAGCTCTTTTCTGCTCCTTCTTGCCCACCGGTAACACTAGCCATGCCCAGAGAAGGATCCAGAGATGATCTGCCTGGGCAGCCAAGCACGAGGCTGATGAAGGACCACTGTGCTCACAGGCTCATTACCCAAATAGACACATAAAACAGGGAAGCCATTAAAAAAAGTCAGCTATGTGAGTTACCTGACACTCTGTAGTACAGTATTTCTGTAGTATCAGTATTTCTGATTTGCATGGGTCAAGGTAAATACTTGAGGGATGCCTCTTCTCTGAATTACCACATTTTTTAAGTGGCTGAGTTCATTAGAGCGCTCCCTGTAAAAGGAGTGACACAAACCCACTAGACACTTGTGTGAAAAGCCGCTTAAACCGCGAACAAAAACATCAAATGTGAAGCAAGGAGAGAAGGTGGGAGATCATGTCAAAAGAGATAAAAACAGAAGAGGAGAGAGGCCACGTTGCACAATGCTGAGGACAGAAATAGGTCTGTATTGCCTAAATCGATGAGAACTATGAACAGAAAAATCAGGTGGTTTAGTATCGTGAGCTCAGGAAAAAATTAAGTTTGGCAGAACAGAACTGTTACCTTTTCATAGGTCAATTTTTCAGTTAAAACGAGTATCAAAAATGCTAAGTACAGCATGGTACTGTGCTCAAGGGTGCCGTCAGGAATTCAGTAATGAGGCATTTATGATATTCATTAACCTACCAAGACGTAATTTCGCACTGTCCCCAATTAATAACTAACTTGTTAGAAAGGCAACTAACATTCACCAGAAAGACACAGAATCAACTGAAATGACTAAAAACCTACATTAATACTAAACTGTTGCAGGAGGAAAAGAAGAACAAGTACCATGAAACTGAAAAAAAAAACCCCATTGCTTCTTAATGAGATAAGTGGGGACCTGTGGAGGGAGCAGAGGACTCCAGCCCAGGGTCAGGAATGACACTTCAGTGCCTCCTCGTTGCCAGGGCACTGGTTTTGAGTCAGCTCCACTTGGGAGCCGAGACACAGACCAAGGAGTCCCCCGTTGCTATTCTTATACTCACTTTAATCAACGAAATTTTGAAGCTTGATGCTTAAATTCTAGCCATGTGACTAGGAGGAGGGAGATTGGGAGCTGCTGTTATCTCCTTGTAATGCAAAGAAAAAAGGAGACCTTCAATTCAACTGAAGGGTATGAGTCTCGGAATATACGGACATCTCTTATAACACACATTAACCCGGGAGTGAATAATGGAGGTCACGTAACAGAGACCACCTATTTAGCAGGGTTCACACAAGGCTCGAACACTTACACAGCCAAAATATTCAGAATAGTGAAGCAAACAAGAAGGTGGACAAAAGTAGAGATGAAGAGTTTTGGGATGGTTATGAACCCTGGTCCTTCAGGGCACAGCTTGCTCACTAGGAACAAGACAAACCTGCCTTGGGAAGGTAGCAACAGACTGCTCACCACCTCTTTTGTCTTTTTCTAAAGCATCTCAATCATCTCCATCGGCAGTGCCAAGGTGTTGGCAAGGCAAGCACCACGTGGAGGGACACACACACGTGCCAGCTGCTGCTGCAACTCCACAAGAGCAGCTACTGACAAAAGCTGGAGATGTTCCTGGGGAGTGCCTCAGGCACCAAAATGCTCATCAGAAATTCAACAACAGGTTCGATCCGTGAGTGCTACAAGCTGCAGCTGTAGTAATTCCCTCCAAACCCCTCCCATGCTCTTGCTCTTCCTCCAGAAGCCATGTCATGCAGCACCATCCACGCCACACTGCCCTCTCCACCAAACGTAAAAAAATAACCCAAACCTCGAGCTTCAGAATATCGTGCTGCAGTTTGCGCTGGAAGTCGAGGAAGTGGGAGATGGTCAGCTTCCCCTTCAGATCTGCCCCAAAGAAGTACGTTGTCAGTGCAGAGTTGAAGCCAGTTTTCAGGGTGTTCCCCGTTGTAGACCGGTCTCTGTGGCGCATGCCCATGCTGGTTTGGGAACGAATGATGCTCTGGACCTAAAAATAAGAGGGAGGATGTTAGCATCAAAACCACCACTAGGACTTATACTAGTCAAATATCAGTACGAAGTACTCCAGGCTCAGATGTGTCAGGTTTGTTTTTTTTTTGCCTGAAATAATTCTTAAAAGACATGATAATTCAAAAATTTGGCTGAACTTAGGCTTTGTTTTTTTTCAGTCCTCTTGAAAGAAAGAAGAGTATAAAATGCTTAAAACGAGTTTTAAGAAACAATTCACCCAGTTTGCAGATGAGCATTTCAGCACTGATCCTACGCCCGGTCAGCAGAGAGCAGCTTGCTCCCAGCAAAGTCGCAGGAGGAGAGAAAGCAGAGGCAACCGCGGGGAAGAAAAAAAGCCTGCACGCATTTGGGACCTTCCACTCGTACTTTACTGCCCCATCCTTGTTAGTTCACACCAACCCCAGTTAGCTCACATCACGTTTCTTTTCCCCTTGTGCACAAAAGCAGAGGTTTTCTACCCAAGGGCACCCCCCCTTCCTTGCTGCCCGCCGCTCTCCGCCGCGGCTGGAAGCTCCTCCGTCCCTCGGGCTGTGCACCAAGCTGAGCTGCAGGCAGGGGCTAACCCACCCAGAGAAAAGGGCTCTCCAAAAGTCCCGCAGGCTGCATCAGCCCAAATACAACCCCAGTGGCAGCACCAGCAGGATAACAAGTAATGCAGAAGTATCCGAATTACCTGCAAACCGGGATATTTGCACGAAGACAGCCAAGTGTGAAAGCATACATTATAACAGCAATATCTCAACGTTTTTAACAAACCATGCAGGCAAACAGCATCTTCCTCCTCCCCTGAGCTCTCAGCAGTGCCCTGTACCTTCTCAGAGGCACCGCTCAACTTGAGTGGATGCCACAAGACAGGACAAGGATGTGCAGGACAACTTCCCTACCCACTATGATATGGCAAAAGGTTGAACTTGAAGTATGTGACAGCCTGAAAACATCCAAGAGTTTGTTATTTGAAGGGTCCTGTGCTAATTTAAGGGGGCAGCCAAGCCAAATGCACACTTGCCTCCTCTCTCCGTCCCCAAGTATCCCACTACCTCTTCCCAGCACTTGCCCATCTGAACAACTACTGCAGTGATACAAGAAGCCAGGGTTATTCTCTGCGTAACAGCCGCTCTCTTTCAACAAGGCAGAGGATTTGTATTAAGGATGACGAGTGTGAGAAAGGAGGGGAAAAAAATGCCACCCCACATGCTGCCTGGCACTCAGCCTCGATGACACAGGCTTCCCAAAGCTCCAGCAAACACCACTGCTTTGCCTTCAGCCTCTTCCTCCTGCCGACAAAAGTTGGAAGGGAGGAAGAAATCCGGCTGCCAAGAGCTCCAGCTGTCAAAAGGACGCCAGAACCTCATTATCGGGGTATTACAGTGAATTCAATTTTTTTTCCTCACAAGAGAGCAAGCGCTGGAACAACCCCAAAGGGGATGCTCTGGAGGAGAACACCGCGTATCACTGCTGGGCTCACCTTGCTTGAACTGCTGCCTCTGAACCACAGACTACTGGCTATTCTTCCACTACAAAGAAAACAAGTCAAGTCAGAGGGAAAAAAAAAAAATACAGAAAAAAAGGTTTTAGGGGTTTTTTTCTTTGAAATATGCACTGTGATGTGAGGAAGGATCTTTGCGCTGTAAATAGCAACTCCTTATTTTGCTTTGTGCTCCACTTTAACTGCAAGCTCTGCATGCACATTTTGGAGACAAATATTTATAAACTGTCTGAAGCAATGCAGTTTATGACCAGCTTGGAAAACCGCCCCTGTTTCTGCAGAAGCGAGTGTTTACCACACTGCAGGCTGTTCGATAGAGCATCTTTTCCCGGGTGTTATTTATCCTACACCCCTTTTCTCTCCCCATCTATAACAACCATCAGACGGTTTGAAAATCCATCTGTGGGCACCGGAGCCAGAATTATTTGCCTGGTCCCTATTTTGGGTAATCCTTCTAATACCCAGAAAGGCAGGCAACCACTGCAAGAAGTTGTCCTCCAGCCCAGCCAGTGCTGTCCTCCCCCACAGCGCATCAGTCATACGAGGATGGGAAGCACAGAGGTGCTTCACTGGCTTTTGTACATATTTCAGCCTAAGTGTTTGTCATCAGTTTCACCTTTCACACAAGACAAGAGGGAAAAAAGAAAAAAAAAAAATGAAAATAGTTAATGGTTTGAAGAGAAATCATGAGTAACACCGCTTGAGAGTTTACTGCGTTTTATCTGACTTTTTAATTAGAAATAGAAAAGTAAACTAACAATTTACATGCTGAAGGATGAAAAGTTGAAGATGATACTGATGCAGGCACCAAACTGTTTAGTGCTATGCACTAACCATATGCATCAACTGGAAAAAAAGAAATATCTGAGGCTCTTCGGTGAGGCCTAAAGAAATTCAATATTTTCTTATTAGGTAGTTAAAGCCTCCTACTTACTTGCATATTAGTTAAATTACCACAAGTAATTTTCTTCCTTGATGAATATTCTTAAGGTTTGTCAGACATTAATGAGAAGAGACCTGCTGTTGGCTGTCTCCAAAGACGATGTGTGAAAAAGGAGTAAGAAATTCATTCCCACATGCTCACAGCCAGCGGGGACGGTACGATGCTTCTGTGATGACCCTTTTCTTTCCCTTCTTTTTCTTCCCATTCTGCCCAAAATGATGTTGCTCTTTTAAACTGATGTCACCTCTAGTAGCATATTCCCCTGGAAGGGCCAGTTCTAGCTGCCCCTGCCAGGTAAGATGTTTATGGTACAGATCTGCAAACCCTGCCATCCTTCACGCTCTTACTGAGGCATTTCCATAAGGGGTGAAAAAGACTATTTATCATATAAATTAGTGTGTGTGTTATATTATATATGTGCATAATGTTACAGATGTGCCTCCCCCGCTGAAGCTACGCCTTTGCTTTAATTCTGTTTGCAAAGTGCAGCAAATAAGTTGTAGCGATACCTGCAAAGATATTGTCAGCTGCTTCTCACTTTCCAAAACAGCTCCTTCATCCTCTGACTCGAAAGCTCTGGAAGATCAGCCTTCACCAAAATACTCTGATGCTAACGGGGAATTTTATTCCTTTATACAGGGGTAGTGACGCACGTAACAAGCTTAACAAAAATATGTCCCTCTTCCTAAGGATTTTTTATATGACTTAATGCACGTATAACTTCCCTTTGCCTACCGGATGATTTGAAATCATTTAATTCAATTTTGTAGTTTCATCTTCATAGCGCTTCTGAAACATTCATCCTCAAGAAACATTCTTTCTTACTTTACATGTCTAATAAAAAAGCCAAACATGACACCTGCATTAGTACCTTGGCATCACTGCATTTTTAGTAGGCAGTTAACCGTTCTCCACTTCTCTTAAATTCATTTATCTCCATAATTGATTTCACTCTAGAACATTAATAACTACTGTAAAAACACCTTTTGAATTGTTAAATATTATCAGATAGCTGCAGTGGAGTGCTATACTCATGCACTGTGCAAACAGAAGGAAGAGCAGTATTTTTTACTTGGGAAAATAGGAAACTCAAGATTTTTTCATAGCTAAATCAGTAGTTTGTAGGGAGGCGGTGACAAACAGCACAATAACCCGGCCACAGCAGTGTATTCAAATTTACACTCAAAGGAAAATGAATAAAATCCTGGGTTTACATTAAACTGTCATGTGAAGGGATATCATATTGGAGATAAAAATACTCCCATCCTCCTAACAGTCCAAAATTTGCATCTAAAAACGTACAGCGAACCAGATATATTACACAGACTCTGGAGCAAACTCACAATAATGACATCATACCCACAGGTAATAATTTAAAGAGGATGACAGCAAAAGATTAGAAGGGGGCCCATTAATTTCACAGACCTGCTTTGCCACTGGTTCTTCCCATTTATAGCAAGTGCCCCAAGCACGACCTCTTACAGACTCTTCTGAAGTTAACTAATCATTCGATCAACCGATGAGTAAGAATTTTTAACTAGATTATTCAGGGCTGCTTTGCTCTCACTTTTTCACCATCTCCGAACACATATGTCCTCCAGCATAAAAAACTAACAAGGGCAGGTTTTTTTTGTGACCACAGAGTCTCCCTTCCTTTGCCCAGAAGCAGCAGCTTCCACTTACCCATTAAACATACAGCCCCGAGGGATGTTAGGGTCACAGAAGAAGTGCCAGGGGCCACATGAATATTAGGCAGATTAGTGGTGTATCTCCTCTACCTTGTTCTTTGATAACAGAGGTGGCGACTCCTCATCCAACCGGCCAGTTCCCTTCTTTGCGAACGCATTGACTTTTCCTTTCATGAGTAGCACACACGTGGAGCTTTGCTAATATACAGCGACTTCAGGATGTTTACAAGTTTCCAAAGCCTTAAGGCTGTTTTCTATATAGGCAAGAAAAACATACACTTCTGCCTGGGGAGGTCAGATCTCTTCCCCACTGACAGCTCGAGTATTCAATCTATTCTCACTCTAACACAATCACAAACATAGGTTACAGGAGGACCTCACCATTTTCAGACATGCAGGCTAAGCTCGTTAAAAAGCCTGCATCAAAACTCCCTGCTGATGAAACCTTGTAAGAAGTAGGGGAAAGAAACTAATGAAAATACACTCTCAACAAACACGTTTTTAGATTACATTGAAATAAATGGCAAAATTCTTCTTTGAAGCAGACTCACCCTGGTTGTTCTCTGCAGACAAACAAAATTAAGGAATGCAATAAAAGCTGCGAAAGAAAGTAGGATCAAAATCCTATGACACCAGTACAGCGAAAAAAATTCTTTATCTGCTTTGGAGGTGGCATCTTGTAAAGATACCTTGGTGACAGTCACAGGAAATCAGAGTTTATACTTACAGCTGTCCTGGTTGAATTATGTCTTGAAATACCCAGTAAGGGGGAAAAAAAAAAAGCAGGCACTGAGGCAACACAGCAGAGCACAGAAGGAAAAGACGTAAACCAGCAGTAACCACAAATATAAATTACAATAACATTGTAGAGAAGTGCTGCACTTACAACTAAGATGCCGTAGCATTAAGGAGTCAACCTGTCATTCAACTTGCCTGCTCAAACTCTTCCATGTCCACCTCGCCGTCACCATTCAGATCAAACATCTTAAAGGCGATTTCGAAATTCCTCTGGGGAGCTACATTAAAAAAAACCAAAACAAACACACAATAAGAAACAAAGACCAGTTAACAAAGATACAAAAGCTGCATAAAAAAAAGGCACAAGTTCAGAATTACTCTAACCAAAACCAATTTTCCATAATTATTGCAATTTTAAGATGAAAATGCAGCTCTTGGGGACCTCTATCTTCGTGATGCTCCTTTTACCAAAGGTCTCAACAAGAAGGTTGGGCAGAGGAGATGTTTCTTGAACAAAATTTATTCCATTTACAGGTAGAAAAAGCACAAAAACAAGACACCATCTGATATTTCTCATGACAATCAACAGAAAATGATGCTGTAGCAAGAGCTCCAGCCTGCTCCATACAGTATTAATACCAATTTGGCCAGAGGACATTCCTCTGGCACTGCAGAGCACTCTCCGTGCTTTGTGAAGCAGCCAGTGGGTGAGGAGCAGACCTGGACTTTGGGTAATTCTCTTCCAGACTCAGCTCTTGTCTCACTGTGCAAATTTAAGCAAATCATTACCAGCTCTGTCTCAGTCCAGTTATGATATTGAGATAACACATGAGCTGGAGCTCACCAGCTGAGACGCACTCGAGATGTAGTGGTACCTTATTTTTCATTGCATTTAGTCTATGTTGTCATGCTTTATTTAGCCAGAGCTCTGCAAAAGCATCGATTCACAGCCACCCATCACAGCAAAACTGCGCTCTTCTCCCCGCGTCCCGAAGAATTTCAGTACGTTTCCATTTTGGGCTCTGTAACCCATCACCATTTAAAGCTCCAACATAGGGCCACAATTTTTTTCCAAATTAAGCTAATATATGAGAATTCATCCTGCTCTGCTACTATCTAATACATACCACCTACAGGAATTTTGGTGTTTGCTGGGATTTCTAGGGAATCCTCTAGGCTATAACTAATGTTTAGGTTGTCATCTTGAATGATCAATTAAAACTTGGCGCCTTTTTTTGTTCTGAAGATGGCTCTTCCCCACCCAAATCCGGCAGCAGGATGTGGATCACTGGTGAGGCTCATCCCCCTTTAACCTCATCTGTTGCAATCAACTTCTAATATTTCTTGCAGATGCTCAAAAAGTAATGAGTTTCTGCAACCAGCATTCTGCGTTAAGGCATCTCCCAGATGGTGGGAGGGGGAGCGCAAAGAGGAATCAGTCAGACAAAAAGAAATTAATATGGAATTAACTGAATTGGATTTTGTACATTAGTTACAGCTTCCATTTAGGGCCAGGAGACTTTTACAGCGTGTTTTCCCCTTGCTATAATAGACTGTAGCACTTTATTGCTAAAAGATTCAGCAAACATGTTTATGAGATCACTTTTTCCAATCACTTCGTGGCTTAAACAGATGTGTAACAACATTAAACTCGACGGCAGGAACAGCCTGTCACTAGCGGCTTGATATATACAGCACATACAGTCCTGCCGTTATCATCTCTGGATTTCCAATTTCCTTGTGCCAATTATTCGGGCTTTAAATTCCAAACACCACATGCATAAGCAATGTCTCCTATAATCGCAGCAATCGCCAGCAGGACGCGGTGGGTTATTTCATACACAACCCTGCAGCAGAAGCGATGCCTCCACCTGGCTTCTCTGTCCTGCCTGCTGGGGTGGGGAGACCTTTGCTCTCCATCCCTCATTATTTCAGTGGCAGCTGAGATGTACTCAGGTGGACCGGTTGTCCCCAACACCAACTTTATCATCTCTTCAACAATGCAATCTAATTAAGGGGATTTATACAAAAAGCCTCCTCTGTATCCATCCATCATTTCCAGTGATTAATTCCCCATTTCCTTGAGAGCAACAACATCAAGCACCTTCCAACTACCCTCCTAACGTTTAAATAACACATCCAATCTTATTCACTTCAATTGCATGTACTGCGTGAAAGCCTGGACGTAGTTTCTCCTTATTAGCCCCCAAAATCTAGCGAAAGAGTTCTTTCCTCTGTGAGGAAATAAGGGACTACACAAAGCTCTAATCTACTTACAAGATGCTAGAAAAAGAGCAATTTACACATCTCATCTTTCTTCCTCCATTTTCCCTGCCAGGGTACAATGATGTATATTCTGGGATTAGAAAATTTGTTACCCCTTGTTAAAAATGGGTGTTTGGGTTCCCCCCCCCTTTTCTTTAAGGAAAAACAGAATACCCCTTCCCATTCGTGCACAGAGTGAACAGAGAAAGCAAGGTACTTAACTTACCGCTCACAAAGGCCATTTCCTTCCTTTCCCTTCTCTAAATATGCATTTTTCAAGAGCAGTTTATCAAAGCCCCTGAGGAGAACATCACTCGCAAAACTAAAATGAACAGTTCAGCATCAAAAATCTGCAGGGTCAGTATTTTCTAAGGACAGGGAAGGAAAGTGTCCTTAAACTGGCAAATTTAATTACTTCATTCCTTTAGCTAATAAGCGACACAGACCGTTTCTCCCTCTGATCTGCGTATCTAACTCCAATTACTTGTAACGACACTTAAATCCAACAAATGTGAATCCGAGCCAGGGAAACCAGAGGGCACCAAAGACAATTAGCTCATCCCGCTCCTGCTCAGGAAGAAAGGTTCATTAAGATATATGTCCCTGATCTCCAGGCAGCCTGAATTTATTGGTCCCGAGTGAGATGATTTCTGCTTCTCCTCTTGGACGTGACGTTTCTGAACAGGATTTATTGAGGAAGAGTCATTCCAATGGCAGCTAGCCCCCCTCTTGCCCACCCTGCCCCATTACTCGTGGTTACATCAGCCTGTACAACCTCCATTTCTCTTCTTCCTCTTGTACTTACATCTTTCAGAAACTTGTAGACCATAAAAGCAGCAGATACTGCTTTGCCTAGCTAAACTTAGCTTTTTTTTTTCCCCTCTCTTTTATTCTGCCTCCCAATTTTACCATTCTCGACTGCAGCTTCTCTAAATTTCCCCGCTGCCTCCTTAATTAAGATCCCTCAAAATGAACGCAATATTCCTTCTGCAACGGGTTATCAAAACCATTTAAAGGACTGTTTGCTTTTAATATGGCGCAATGCCTGTCTTTGCAAGGGAAAATCACTTCTGGATTTCCCCAAGTGCTGAGCTGCATTTCCAGCTCGCTCTGATTTTGCGACCTATCTCCTCGCCATCCTTTTTGACATTATTCAAAACCAAGATTTTTTCATTGCAACTAATTTCCCTTGAGCAACAAGTCAGGAGCTGGTCAGAGCAGCCGCAGGTTTTTTCCTAGCTTTATTTCTAGTCTTCAGGTGTTCAGGAGGATACAACAGCTTCCTAATGATTCCTCCAAATCATTAACACAAATGAAAACATGGTACTGG
Organism: Balaeniceps rex; assembly: GCA_013401315.1. Classification (NCBI taxonomy): domain Eukaryota; kingdom Metazoa; phylum Chordata; class Aves; order Pelecaniformes; family Balaenicipitidae; genus Balaeniceps; species Balaeniceps rex. The sequence goes on along the minus strand of VYZW01018731.1, from coordinate 22,762 downwards.
AGCCCACACCAACACCAATTCACAAGTTACCTATTCCCTGCTTTGAGATATATGCAAATATATCTAGAAAGATCACATTAAAATTATTCTGTAGATCTACAGCTCCACCAGCTCTACACACCAAGTTGCTTTTTCAATATAACCTGGAAGTTAGTGCAAAGGGAACTTAACATTTTTCTTGACTCATTTGTTCAAATCAAATATTTGGGAACAGAAAGGCAATAAGAAAACCAACAGCCACACGCAGTAGCGTTACAAAGACAAGCAACCTCCCCCAGACAGATGATGAGCAGCAGCACTGGCCACACTGAAAAACCCACCCGATCCATCAGTATAAAGCCCCAGGGAACCTCTGAGGCATTAGATGGGTTGATTAGGCATCTTTAAGCCAATTATGTAATTTTTTAAACTACTTTGAATTATTCAATGGACCAATTCGCAGCACTCAATTGCTCTTTATTGCCATTTACTTTCACCAGAAGCAATGCATTCTGAAAGACAATAAATGCTCACTGATGAGAAAGGCCACATTTTACTATTTTTGCACTCATTTGATCTTCTCTTTCCCCCAAACTCAATGCTCCACACTTGGAGATACCTCTCAACAAGCCTTTCCGTCCGACTCCTATTGCAACTCATACAGTACATGGCTACGGCCACAAAAATTAAGTGTCTGTAGAGCATCTACCTCAAGTGGAGGTACCACATTTTAGGAAAACTATTTTGAACACACATTTGGAAAATAAACATTGCACCTTTCCAGTGTAGTTGAAAATTTCTTTGCCTGAATTTAAACACAAAGCATCTCAGGACTTCAATATCCACCCTGAAACCTAGTAAATCCCCAAGCAACTCCAGTGTGAGGTGAAAGATCAAGAATTCAGCTGGGGAATTACTTAAAGAAAAATCAGTCATTAGGAGTTAAATATCCTATGATTGCTTCTTCCCCATCTATCTCAAAATTAAGAAAAATATATCTTCATAATCAATCCATAATTAACACAGCCCTCCTAAGATAGAGACAGATTTTCATCTAGGGAGACAGCTCTTCAAGCCTTGCAGCTTTAATATTTTTTCTTTTCCTTTTTTCAGGCCACAACATTAAAAAAAAAGCTTACCTTATTCCTCCAGCCAAAGATTAATCAAGATTTTTTTCCCCTTAAGTTACATGAATCAGCATGGTCATTATTCTGTCTGACTCTGCACGGCGGTATTTTAGCTGGGAAATTTTTCTGTACATGTTTGAATTGGAACATTTCTGTCCAAAGGAAAGAATCGGGGTCATAGACAATCTCACCCTTACAAGACTACATCCAGCAGCCCAGCACTGGTATCTAGTTCATTGTAAGCGACTGCACCAGTCATAGGGAAGAGATAGATGATGCACTTTCACATAATGAGCCTCCAAATGCTGTAATATTTTTTTGAGAACAGAGTTACAGCCTTATAGGGAAGCAACTATCCGTAGAATATAGATGGCTGAGCCCCACCTGCAATAAATATGGGGGGGGCGGTGTGGACGACCAGCATTAAAATGTCCTTATGTTGCAGAAATTTTCCTTTCAAATTATTCCACTACTTCAGAAAACTAATCCAAATCGCACCAATTTTTTTTTTTTAAAGCTAATCAACCCAGAAATGTAAATAACAGGCAGCTAAAATAACCTAGTCCACAGCATGGAGACTGAGCCACAATAGCATAGGTTTTAAAGGTAAAATATCTTCAAATAGCTATAGGGTTATTTCTTATCACAAGGAAGAATCAGAATTACCTCTGAAATAACACAAATGCATTATTTTAAAACCTAAGTATACTAAGTCCCACTAAAATACAGACTGAAGCTTTAAAGCAGTCTAACACCCAGAAAATCAAGTTTTCATTTGATTTTCAAATTCCATTTAAGATCTAAAATATAATGCCACTTTCATGGAAAACAGGTCTTGCCTGGTGCACCGGTGCAGCTCCGCACACAGGGAAATGGGGAAATGGGCAGGAAATGGCTGATAAGGAACCTGCTATCATGCAAAGTAAAAATGCCACTACTACTAATAGTAAGAAAAGCCCTAAACAACCTAGACCAACAGAAACGAAGTTTTTGTTAGCTCCTCACTCTAAATCCACGCTGGTGGTTCACATGCCTGAACCCAGGTGCACGGATTCAAGCCCTACTTCAGCACCAAACTCCAAGATTACTGAGCTGCACATGCCCACATTGCCACCAGAGACAGTAAGAAGGGCCCAACAGAAAACAATGAAGGGGTTAACTAGTACAGTTGACACGTAAAATCCCAAATAAACTGTCTTTTTGTACAGAAATGCATGGATTGGACACATGCATAAGGAACAGCTAAAGGATCTGGCATGTGAACGGATGCCCCGCTCCACCCTTTGGAAAGCTGTACCATGACACTGTGCTACCTCCAGATACAGAAATTCATGCCAAGCGTGCAGTACGCTTTTCCTTGGAGTGATGTCCCAGATAATGCCATTTTAAATCTTTCTTCTATTCAATCATTTTTAAAAAAATAATTAAAAAAAATATTGCTGTTTCACTTTTCTATTTTGTTTGTTAGCTTGTGAACCAAGGAGACTGTGTAATTTCAACACTAAATTCTCTATTTCGGTTTTAACATCAATGACAAACGTAAGCCTCAGTTTCAGAGATTTGAGAGAACGTGACAGCACCTAGGCTGGAGTACAAGACTTACCTTTCAACAACGTCTCATCAGTTACCACACAACTCGGAGCATTGCTGGAAATCAAGATTCCCTCTTAAATGCCTCTCTGAAATAAGGACCTGGAAACAAGCTGCGGAGATGGCAGCTCCAGATGAAGGCCATCAGAAGCTGCACTCTCCCAGGAACCCCCAGGGAAAGAGGATACCCCAAACCTCTGCAGGTTCTGCGATACTGCTATGAGCAACACAAAATTACTCTATTTCCTAATTCTATAGAAACAATCGTGAGTAAATTTCTGGAACTTCTCAATCAGGCTAACAAGTGCTGCATGCAGAATAGTCCTTCCCCACTGCAAATTTACTGTCCTCTGTGATACAGGAGGTTGGTGGAGCTCCATCAGCCCATTGCACCACGCAAATGCAAGGGATGAAGAGATGAACAGAGAAAGACCAAGTGAAGCAGGCAGAGAGGCTGGTAGAGCATCCCATGCCCTAGCACGAGTTTTCAAACCGGAGAAGTCAAGCCCTGCTTGGGAAGATCCCAAACTGCCAATTGCGAGCAATCTGTCCTGCTTCTGTCCTTCAGCACAGCTACCAGCCCATGGCAGAAGTGGGACGCTGAGCCAGAGCGCTCTCAGTCTGACATGAAGCAACCAGGCTTCTGTTCAGAAGCTGGGACATCCATTGGGAGAGGATCTCTGTGCTGCTCAGACACACCTTGGAAATCCCATGCAGCAGCGACTGGGCTGGCAGAAAGGTATTGAAGACATCCCTGCACCACATAGTGTGGATGAGACAGACCCATGTATATGCACGTAGACAAACGCAGGGTCTTGAAAGTTTAGAGGAAAGATAAAATTAGCATGAACAGAACCACAAACAAAAATATTCCTATAAACTCAAAGCAACCTTGTATATCCTTTTCTTGTAGAAATGAGCCCTATGGCACTCAGTGCTGCTTTGCAGGATTAAAACACCGCCGGTATGGTGGTGATCTCACTCATGGCAGGGACAAGGCTGAAGACATTCATATCAGCCAGCAATACATATTCAAAGTGACCACAGCACAAACAGATCCCGGAGATCACATCATCTGCACGCAGTGGTGCGGTAGAGCACGCCGTGCCGCCTCCATCGCAGGGACCTGCGCAGCGCTTGAGATCCAGCCAGGAAATAATTTCCAGAGCTGGATGGTTTGGGATTTATTTTCTACACAGAGGAAAAAAGAAAAAAAGGTCAATCTATGCCAGGCGAGAGTACCCATAAGGGATGGCAGCACACTGCACTCTAGAAAGAGCCCGCAGGAGATGGGAGAAGGAGCTGTGGATCTGCTACGAGAGCCCTGGCAAGAGAATAATTCCTTTTGTCTTGAGCCCAATGCTCTTTAACCCTCCTTCCAGGAGGAGTAAATCCAGACACAGCGACAGTCCAATTATGGAAACAACACTGACCTACTCCTTTAATGCCCAGCTCCCTTCAGCATCCGTTAATCAAGTAGGCATTAGCACGCCTGGACAATGGACCATGTTTGCTCAGAAATTGCATTGCTGATGATGGAGAAGCTCTTTCTTCCCTTCTTCCACCCCTTCCTCCACCTGCTCTGCAAGTCCAAAAGCAAAAACCTCTTCGGTTTAAGAAAGTAAAGACATTGCTTCCCTAGAACATTTGAAGGACCATGGGAAAGTCCCATCGACATTTTGCTTAGCCTGTACTTTGCTTGTCTTTCTACCTCTGCCCCAAAAACACAGGGAGCAGCTGAAGCAACCAAAACCATGGGGTATCCTCAAGGACATTCGGCTCTCATTGCCTTTAATAGCAGGCTGACCTTCTCAAGCAGTTAAATGCTATTTTATTAGTCTTTTTAAAAATACATTTTCACAGAAACACAGCAACCGACAAGAACAGACAGTGCTAGAGCAATAAATCACTTGTAAATAAAATATGGTGACAGACTTCATTTTCTGTGCAATATGCAAACAGCTCTCTGCGAGCAACATACAGATGAAGCCTCCAGCCCTGTCTCCTCCTCTCCCTCCCCGGCAGCTGCCACACGGTCTGCGTTTCAGAGAATACAACCGAAGTGAGCTTCAGCTGAAGCTGCGAAGACAAATTAAATGAAAAGCTTTGGCAAGCACTCTCAAAGCCCGGTGGTGCTTTTGGTAGAGCCAGGGAGATGGGCAGGAGCCATCTCAGCAGACTTGCTGGGCACGACCCTCCCGAGGAGAGCAATAACACAAAGCCCTTTGGGTTTCTTGTTTTCAGAGGCCATCATTGATCAGTTTTGAGTTCAATAAGCCAGACTGGACCACGACTGATCTCCCCCCATCCCTTCTGAGCACAGCAGAGGAGCACCACTCCCCCCTGCCTCCCACCCCCAGACCCGATCTCACACTCCCCTTCTGATTACCCTGCTTTAGTGCTCAATACGCCACCTTCCTTTCTCAATATTTAGTGGCTTTTAGCTATTTGATGTAATCTACAGCTCTCTCTTGTCCGGATACCTCCTTCTTGGGTTATTTAAACAACACAGTGAGAAAACCAATATTGAACTGTCAGGTTTAAGATGTACTTTCTTCATTCTATTTTGTTTATTTCCGAGGGAAAAAAAAATAATCAGGAACTACTGGATTCCTGCAAGGTAATGTTCACTAGTAGGAGATTAAACCAGTGTGGCATAACAGTCAATCTTCTATCTAGCCACAGGGCAAGGCTGGCTTGGGAGTTTTATTTTTATAAAAGCAAATGCTTTAAAAATGAAATGAAAACTTTTCCTCTGGGGAATCACCGTTTGACAGTAGCTCCAGAGACATTCCTCCATCTTCAATAACCATTCAGCAAACTCCCCAAATACCTAAAAGTCAGCCTAAAAGTCCTGGAACACTCTTTTCTTCTCTCATATTTTATTTTTCCTTTTTGAAAGCTCCTGCCTTGCCCACCCTTCACATCGTTCCTCAAAGCACACACCACCCAATTCTGTCTCCTCTTGTTAGATTCCTCAGTAATTGCGATTTAAACATTTAAAAGCCCAAGAACAAGAGGAAAAAAACCCCCATCCCTCCCACATAGCCCTGCAAAACAAGGCTGGTGGCTACTCTTAACACAAGGTGGTCCCTTTTCTTTCATCCTCACAATGAAGAAATTAAACCAAAGGAAGAACAATTTCTCTTACTGCTGCCTGTGGAAGCACATGAAATTAATTTTGCGTCCTGCGTATGTGATTAGGCGGTTGTTCACCACCAGCACAGCCATAGAGCCAAGGGCACAAGCATTTTCTAAACCACATTCAGTAATGCAATACTATAGGTTTGAGAGCTCATTGTCATCTGTGGAGACTCAGATGAAAAGCCCTTGCTACACAAGTGAAAACACCTTGGATAATTTCAGCACAGGCTAGACTAACGTAAAAAAGGAACGGCAAAAGTCTTAAGAGTCAGTTCTAAGACTCAGTCAAACAAAAAAGCAGATTAAAATCATAGAACAAATTCCCTGGCTTGAACTAGCTTTATCTCTCAGTGTTTGTTTTCACAACATGAAGGTCACATACATGTCTTTCTCCACCACGTCCATCTGACAACAAACAAGACCTTGAACATCGCTTCTCCCCGCTAACAGATCCTCCGAAATGCCGTGTTCAGTAAATGAAGAGCTGCCTCTTACATTTGTCCTTGTTACAGCATACAAGAACATGGGAGGAAAAAAAAATAAAGCACCTGTTGCTTTTACAAAACATCAGCGAATTACCCAGCTGACTCCCTGAACAGCACCGAGCAGGCAGCAATGGGGGTCTACAATAAACTGGGCAGTGTCCAGCTTTTTAATTCCTGTAATCAGGTCATCATGAAACAGATACTTACAAGATTAGNTTTTTTTTTTTTTTTTTTTTTTTTTTTGGAAAGTCTGAAAATACAATGTCTCAAGTTCATTTGGACAGCAGCGTATTCCTCATCAGCCCACATTTTCTAATGGGGCTGAAAAATAACTGGAATTTCTGTTGACTTTCCTGTTTGTGATGCAGTGCCTTCCAAACGGCTAGAGAAGCTCTGCAAATGAGTTTTTGAGCTCGCTTTCCCCATGAAGAAGGTCTAGAAATGCCGTCTGACATTACCAAAGGCTTCAGTTTCACTGTTTCTTGCCAACAAAGCAATCTTTTAAATGCCAGCACTTCAAGTGCAGAAGACTTTGCTGGAACAGATTAGCAGATCACAGAAATATCACAAATGCAAGTCAAGTGCAGCAGGGTGAAAAGACAGAAGGTATCTAATGATACTTGTTGAAATGTAAACAGCTTAACTTCTCTCCTCATTGGATTACATCACACACAAGCCTGAGCTTACCGGAGGGAAAATACAGTTGGACAAGAGAGTTTGAACAGTCTTGTAACCAGTGAAGAGCTGGAAAGCAGTATTAATCCAAACACAAGAATATCATATGAATGCAACTCAAGAACACATCCCCATTACAGTTTTGAACAGCAGGTCCAATGACTCATTAAAAAAAATTTTGCCACATATTTTAAAATAAATCTTCAGAAGTCATCGATCTGCTTATCTTTCTGAACCATTCGAAGCTAAGTCTAAACCAGATGAAGCAATAGCAATTATTCACTCAACTCGAGTTTTAAGCAATCAAGAATTCCTTTTAGGGAAATGTATGTAGACAACAATAGCAAACTCATTGCTTGTGGACCTTCACACATAAAAAAGCAGTTAATTGCAGAGAAAAAAAACCAAACCTGTACTTACTGGAAAGGACTGTCGTGAGGAAGATGTAGTCAGAAAAAGAAATGAGTCCACATTCTCCAAGAGCATAAAATATGCTGTCTTCATCGGCAAACTTCTCTCGCTCCTGGGATAATTTCTGTTTATTCATCCGACCCACAGCCCAAAAAGAGAAAATAAAGCAATCGATTAAAGAGAGACACGGAAGGCTTTATTTGTATCCTTACCACCAACACGGCATTCCACGTACACACACCCCTACTATCTCCATTCATATTCAGTGGACCTTTTCCAGCCTTCAAATCTGTCAGAAATGCTCTGCAAAGGTCAGTGCTTCCCCATCTCAAATCAGGGGTAAGGAATTGCACAACAATAATTAGCAGCTTTAGCCAGGCTGAAATACAGATAAATACAACTATGTCCATTTTGCTTAATATTGTCTGAATCTGAGAGATTAGTGTTATGAAAATCAGATTTTTTAATAGAGGATTCAAAAAGAAAATTATTGTATTTCACTAGTAGCATTTTAGTTATACTTTGTTGTAGCAGTAGCCAAGAAAGAACTATTTCACATGAACGTAAGGTATGATCAAAGTTATCAAAAATGTGTAGCTATCAGAAGCACACAATTCACGAGTGTGTTTATCAAGCTCACTAGGAGGACCAGGACCAATCTCAAGCTCTCTTGCTCCAGTTCTTTTTCAACGCCTTGTTTTAATAGAAAATACCCTTACTACACTAGAAATCCAAGTCCCTTTGATCCGCTGAAAATTCAAAGACTGAAAAGGATCCATAAAACTGTTAGGAAATCCACACTGGTGACCCATTTTAAGAACATAGCAGGAGGAGGCACACACACACACACGGAGAAAAATGAAATTAATATAAAGGAGAGTAGGCGTGGATGAGGTTATTCCACAGAAACCAGGTCATGCAAGCACAGAAGCATGGTGAAAGCAAGACTGAATTTAGGAACGGTTTTAGGAAAAACCACTGACAAACACCATCACACAAGGGTCCAGCTACACAACTGTCCCCCACCGTTACCTCTGTCTAGCGAAGATCCCATCATATACAAGATAAAGGAAAGAGAACTGGTTAACCGACAATAAAATAAGCAGGCAAAACACAACATCAAGTTGAACGGTTAGACTTGCGAAGAGCAAGAAAGTTTTCAAGCAACCAGGTCGTTGCTTTGACTGGGCACTGCTAAGAAGCCTGAGTAGACAACCCAGCAAGAGTTAGCACGTAGCCTCTCCAGGTCAGACCCCCGTCTGCAGCTGATACCTCTCATCCACCTCAGGGGNTGGTTTTTTTTTTTTTTTTTTAGAGAGAGAACTCACCATTGTATGTGACTGCAGAGTGGGGATGAGCTCAGCTAATAATTTAGATGAAAATTTAACCCGTATCTGGCTCGGAAACCACAAGAAAAGAGACAAAAATAACCATATAGATCACCAAAAAAAATACAGGTTTTTGGGGAAAAAAAAAAAGAGTTCAGCTTTACTGATCAAATAAAACTCTTCCAGTAGCTTGTCCTTCACCATCTGGAAAGCATCAGGAATTTAATAAGAGGTGAATCACTAACAGCAGACAACATGCTAATGGCATGTTCATTTTATGCAAGATAACTGCTAGTAGTAGGCATGGTGGTATTGGGTTGACGGTTGGACTAGATGATCTTAGAGGTCTTTTCCAAACTTAATGATTCTATTCTATGATTTATGCTTACAGGATACCAGGTTGAAGTATCATTTACTGAAAAAAATGCTTTTGCTTTCCCTTCCCATCGAGCTAGATCCAAAGCAAAATTACACTGATGCTTACATTAAGGACAAATAAACAATGTCTGGTTTTCCTTTAAACTGAAGGCAGGATTTGTGGAGAAAGCAGTTTTCTGTGATTGCTGCTGGCGGCATTGCCAGCAGCATCTCACCTGCTTGTGTGATTTATTGCCCCTTCCTGCGATTGCCTGTCTTTAGCAGCGTTCATCATAAACTAGCTATTAGCAGCCTACTTCACCCGCTTGAAGGATCCCATGAAAAAGTTCCAGAGGTCGGTTTATTAATTTTTATGGGTTTCTTTTCTGCACCTAAAATTCATAGTCAGCATCAAACAGCTCAAAATATTCCTCATAAGCTGAAAATCACATCCATCGACTAACAATAAAAAAGGTTATTAAATTAATCACTCTCTGAAATACAAAGGTTTAGACAGATGGAAGGGAGAAGCATTTACTCATTTACATCTGACTTTGAGCAAACAAAGTAAAAATTTTTTATTTCTTTATTTTACACAAGCATCTACTTGTCAGAAACCTTGGGAAGGGGAACATACACTGTCACTACAGTGCCCAGCCTGCCTGCAGCTAACAGGAAAGGGAATTTCTCCCACTGATCTTAATAGGGGAAAAAACATGCAGCTAAGTTGCTACGATAACAACTGACCTGATAAATAAGATTTTCAGGCTCTCAGCCCTAGAAGCACTAGGACAGAAGTTTAAAAAAATTCACAACTCTCCCATTTATTTTCTTCCGGCTCACTGAGAAGCTGCGTGTTTGATTGCTTTCCACAAAGTACGTGGGAAGCTCGCCCCATTACGGGAAAGGCTGAAAGCATCCTTCTCAGGGGTTGTTCCCTGCCATTAAACATTGTATTCTACAGATTTATATTATAATCCCCAGGAAAAAAGAATAAAATAAAATTTAAAAAAAAAAAAAAAAATCAACCTACCTACTTTACAAAGCACAACGTGGACTGTTGCGATCCCTCAAAGTTCAAGGTGGAGAAACCCAAAGTTAGTCTCCACTAACACCTAAAACCACCATCTATAGACCTCGAGCTGCTTTTCCACATCCTACTTTCCTTCCAGCATACTATACCATCCCTTCTAGCCAGAAAGGTAATGCATGGGATTAGAAAATGTAGGGAAAAATCCCTTTCCAAGCCTCCATCCTCTTTTAGAGACATGTCATCTTCACAAATTAGTTATGCACACAATTTCAGGACAACTTTCACATTTCACACCCTTTTGTATCTGAACACAAGCTAATTCTCAAAGTGCTCATTTAAAAGAGACAAATGTCTTCCATTTAAGATTTTTTTTCCCTATGTTAAATCCATCCCCCAAAACAGAATAATTGATTAAGATCATTCAGCACGCCCGAAAAACATTCAAAAGAGCATTCACGAGTGAGCAAGCCACGGGAAACAGTCTGCAGGTATGATGTATTATTTAATCAAGCAGTAGACTTATATTAAACAAGCACACAAACAAGCAAACATCCAAATTAACATGTAAAAAGAAAAAGAAATCTAAATGTACCATTGCTTTCAGCACGAGCATGGCTGTGTAAGTTCAGTGAAAAGCCACCAGTCCAGTCTCAGTGGAATAAAACTTTTTACAGGCATTCAGGCAGATTTATCTTACAATACCAGACATCGACAACAGGTGAAAAAAAATAATGTAATTGCATTTCAAAATACAAAGCTTGGTTTGCCCTTTCCAGCTCGGGTTCCAAGACCAACAAATAGCATCAGAACATGGGTTGAACATATCGATAACAGCGACCAACCTGCCCCCCCAGATCCGTGTGCTGTAGAAAACCAAGTTGCATGCCATATGCAGGCAACTCCCCAGACTTGTGTTACAGGCTGGCTGCAAGCAAGCAAAGCACCCAAAGATATAGCACGATCTTCACATATTCTACCCCAAAACTGATCTACTGCTGGAGCCTCTCTTGAGCGTGGTACAGCTCCCAGATACAAAGGATTTGGGGGAAAAAAAACCCTCACTGATTCTTTCCGTTCCTCACCAAATATTACCTTTATTTTGGATTTAAAAATTGTTTTCCCAGGGCTGAGTGAAGAGTGAAACCTGTTAATACTTAATCACGCAAATCTGAAAAAAGATGTATTTTTGCAAGTTAAGGGATGCCTTCTCTGCAAAGGCAGAGAAGGACACAAGGTGCAGTGCTGGTGTTTGCTCTGCATTCCTAATGCACATTTAGAAAAGCCTCATCAGCTAAATCCCTGCACCTCCACTTCATTTTGCATTTCAGAAACTACTTAATGAGTAGCATTTAATTTGCCACTTTAGAGAGAACACATTCTTGGTAAGTCACTTAAGAGTCAACAGTTTGTGTTTCAATCTGGAGGAGAAAACACATTTTCAGCACATTTATTCACATAACTCGTTTATGTGTCAACATCACCTTTGTACTTATATACGCCAAAGCTTCAGGAATTTATCAGCCTTATGTGACCACTCAACAGTGACTTACACCTTCCAAAACAACAACAAAATAAATATTGAAGTGCATGCAAGATAATGACTATTTCTCCAGAACCAGAAAGTACTTTTGTAAATTAGTAAGGAATTTTAGATGAACCATAACCATCTTTTACTGACAAACGTCATCACACTCAGTTTGTTCCTTTTTAGAAGAAATATTTTAAGGTTACCAGTATTGTGTAGGCAAATACAAAACCATTAATGTTTCAAACAGTGAAGTCACCTTGCGGCAAAGCAATTCTCTTTCAGTCCCAACTGACCACCTTTGGTTGTGCAAATCATTTAAAAGACATCTGTTAGTGTATTTCTTTTATGGTTAGCTGTAGACATATAGGAAAAGAAGTTAAAATGCTGTATGTTCAGCGTTAAAAAGAAATATTCTCTTTTCCACAGTAGGAGTTTCAAAAAAAAATCTGTGTTACAAGTTTGCCCAATATAGACAATTTCTTTCTTTCTTTCTGAGTTTTCTGGCTTTATAAAGTAAAGATGACCCTCCATATCATTGCAATTTTGGGATACGTGTCTCTTTACAAATGAAATCTCTCTAAGAAGAGAAAACCACCCACATTAGTACTCATGCACATAACATTAAGCAGTACGCATCTACATGATGCGCTATTAGACTTGCTCGCACGTGGCTTGATACCTTGGGCTTAAATCAGTAAGCAGCACCGCTATAAATAAAAAGCTATTAGGAATCCTTCTAAGGATGGGAAAACAAATCTTTTCGTAAAATTTATTGGACAATCCATTTAATTAATGCATTTTAAACACTCTCTAGCACCTACCATGCGTATTGTTTGACATCTTTAAAAATATTAGCTGGCATCTGCCATGTCGTTAGCGCTATGCAACATTTAAATGTGCAGCGATGCGGCTCCTATTTGCCTGGCCCAGCAGAGCCTGCAGGACAGTATCGTGCTGGCACGGACTGCTACAGCTCCGTCCCAAGCAGGGCTGTCGAAAATCTGGGGAAACATATATTGAGACACTCACTGACTAATGCATTTGCAGCAGATGCTCTGTATCAGTCTATCACAAGACAGATAAGGGACAATCCTTAAGAAATACCAGTGAAAACTGCAGGCAATGAAGCCTGCTATGGTAACTAAAAATATTAATGCTTTGAACTCTGTCTGCCTCAAAATGCTGAACTGGAGGCTGTGAAATGAGGGAGATTTTTAATTTTTGCTTTTTTGTTTTTAAGATATAAGCTTTAAAGAACCACAGCCACGTATTTAGAGATTTCATGACAACTCATGTTGGCACCTCACTACCTACATTAAGAAAACTGAAATAAAGACATAAAAAGGCTTTCAGAATCAGATTTAAAACCAGAGCCTTTCAGCCCAGATGTTCAAAAGCCCTTTAGGGAAAAAGAGGCAGGGGAGGTCCCTCCACACTGTGAAACAAGGACAAAAAACGACTTGGGGGAGAGTAGAGGAATTTAGCGTTTTTAAAGCTAGCTTTATAATGTGGATGCAAAATAAGTCATTTTAGACACACCACCTGGAATTTTTTTATATCACTTTTTTATATCTCACTAAAGAAAAAAGTGTTTGAGAATGTGATAGAAACAGCACAAGGATTTTCTGAAACTCATAAACCTCTTTTTGCAGTGGAAAAGTTTACAATATCATTCCTAGAGGGTCTAGATAATTTACTATGAAGTCTACATACTAATACAGGCAAACGCAAACAGATTCTGCATGGCAAATCCTGGTGGGTGAGTGTTAGCATATGAAAATGCTTAAAATTCACTGTTGGCAGATAAATACTGCAGCTTATGACCTTTCAAGAGTATATTTTGATAAAGAGTTTTTTAAAACCTTTGATTTGGGGGGTATTTTTTCTGTATATATACACAGGGGGACAAAGATACAGAGCTGGGCATGGATGAAGTTGCTCTGCATACTCTCTCCCTCTGAATATGGATTTGGACACGTACAGAGAATCAAAAATTAGGCAGCAGTTATTACTACGGGTGGTCTCCTGAGACTGGAAAGAGAAATCTGCATTCCCTCCTTCCAGCAAGGCTGTAAATATTCATCACCCTTAAAACAAACGGCACCTGAAACGCAAGGCCAGCATTCTGTATGACCAAGAAAAAAAAAGGACACAGACTTTCCCGACCCTTCGCAGGCAGCAGACCCACTCATGCAAGGGAGAAACCCCTGCTGGAAAAGCAAATAGGAGATGCCTCAGAAAAGGGACAGTCTACACTTCTGCTTCCCTCCGCTGCGCCGTCTCAGCCCTCTGCAGGGTAATGAAATCACAACCTGTAGGACCACAGCGGCATTCGTCGTGGGCATTTGATGGGGGAGGATTAAAATTAGGTCCTTGATGTCCCGAATCATGCTTCTAAAATGAGTTGACTTTTGACATCTTTGAATCTAAATGGCTGTTTAGGTCTCCAGATGGAAATTGGGATACTGCTTTCCCTCGTCTCAGCCTGCATTACCAAGATGAACTCATTATGTTGATAATGCATGCGGCTTGTTTTCTCTGATAAAAATTCCAGTGTGGAAGGACACGAGGAAAATAGTAATTCTGTATAGAAAGCAAGTATTAAACATTGGCTCGGGCAATGAGGTTGGGGCCACGCACTCGGTACTAATCACTCACCAAATGAGAAAGGGGTCTGGGGAAAACCCGCATGTAATCATGTAATTAGAGATTGTCATCACACTCGCAAATGGTTTGAGGAACCGAATTCAGATACAACTAAAAATCTTCTTGTTCCCTCACACTCTCTCACTCCTCCTTTCTTCTTCACCTGCTTCTCCCATCCAGACCTGCCCTCCTTCTGTAGTCAGTGAGGCCAAGCATCTCCTAAAACATTCCCTCCCATCCTGCTCAATCCATCCTCCTTCCCTCCTCCCTTCTCCCTACTAATTCCACATTACCCAAGGACAGTTGTCAGGGCTCAGTTTTGTATCCCTTAAGTATTAAGCATTAATCTAATGCCAGCAAAACTATCAAAGAAATTAAAACCAAAAATGATCCCATAAACCATTTTCTGATTAAAAGACTGCATACACGCACTATAAGGGCACTTTGTCACCAAGCTGCTTATTTTTTGCTAATTTCCCCTACGGATTTCATTAACATCACAAAGCTACAGGGCAAACAAAGCATTTCAAGTACATTTCCCTCTTTCCTTACTAACACTGAATGAACCTCCCTCTGCTTTCTAGTTCCTTTTCCTAGAAACCATCTTATGAACTACAGCATCTAAATATCTTTTTCCTAAAATATTCTGTAATATAGTTCACCCTACACAGTTCTGTAACTTGAAACACTCAAGAAAGTTTGCAAAAATAACCTTCCCCAAACTTAAACATTCAAATACATGGTATTTCCCCACAGCATTTGGCCAGGGAAACGCCTATCCTTTCTCACAGAATGAAACTAACTTCGTGGCCTTGAGGGGAAAATGCCATTTTCTAACAGAGCCAGCTCCATCGCAGTCTCATCAAGCTGCAAAATAAGTCTGAAGCCTCAAAAGACACCATGAAAATAGGAAGACAGGGAGATACACATCTGAGCTTTGCTCAAAGATGTTCCCGTTAATAAAGTCACATATTAATGCTTACCCTGAGGACTGTACTCTCAACAAGCCAAATTTAAGTATTCTGAAATAAATCCTTTAGGCTGAGGATCAAGGAGGGGATTCAGGATTATTTATTAAAGGAGCGGGGAGAAGGGGTGAGCGTACACTGTCCCTTTTACATGAAAAGTGCATATTATGAGGTCTGAAGCACAAACTAATCAAAGCACATGCTGTCTGCTTTGTACCTGCCAGAAATCCTGGTGGAAGGGGAGAGGGTTAGAAAAGGGAAGAAAATGAGGGAATGCTTGGTTACACCAAAAAACCAATCCATAATTAGAATAAAGACACAAGTATCAGAGATATTAGTAGCCGGACGAAACACCTGCTGGGTACCTAGAAATCAGAATAAGAGAGGACATACAGCAACCAGAGCATTTCAGTAGTATCTGCCAAACGAGCCCTGTGAAAACGAGCAACAGAATTAGCGGTACAAAAAGGTAACAGCAAGTAGAGCCCTGTCAAAACTGAAATACGCCACAAACATTTGGTAGAGGAGGTAGGGAAGGATGAAGCGTGTTCTGTACGCGGATGTAAAGCAACTCAGGTGTCCACCAGGATGTTTGTGCACCATGCATTTACCCGTGTTAGAAGCAGCTAAACATTTTCTTGGATGAAATTCATTTTTATTAAAAACAAGCCAAGAGAAGAAATTGCAGTTCAGTGTCTGCACATGTCCCAGTGAACCACACGCAGGAAAAAGTGGTGAGGAACACAAAAGTAACTCAAAACTGCTAACCAGAGCACATGGGAGGACCAATTTTGGCTGGGAGGAGAAAGTTAGCGAGTGAAGAAACCCACAAACACAGACACTGGTGTCAGCAAAGAAAATCAAGAAGAGAAAAACAGTGTCAGCTCAGCTCAGATTTGTTGATTATCTGCAATAAACTGCATCTCTGCTTGCTTCTACAAAGGGTCACAGGCAAGAATTATCTCCCACCAGTTTGTTAGGACACTTCTGGGGATGGCAGAGGAACTTTTATATAGATGAGTGTAAGTTTATTACCTATGTAAGAAGATGCCTCCTCTTTATCATGTAAAAAACTACCTGCACTAAGATCAGAAGCTGATGGAATTTAAAGCAGGAAATCTGAAATTAGACAGAGATGTTCTACATGGATTATGGACCAGGATAGCTGAATGCTTCAAGGCATCTCCAAGAAAACTGCTGACACTGGGGACTCATTTATTTCAAACACTCTTAACAAGAAACATTGGCAGGACCTCGTACAGTTGGATTTAGAGGACTCCTCACCTGTTTTCATTGTGTCTAAGCTAGAGAAAGTACTGAGTATCCTTCTCGGTTAATGGGCTCAGTAAATCAACTGCACATGCACATTACACTGCCATTTACTGAATTGCAATAGCTTGCTTTTGCTAAGGTATCATTTAGAGTCGCATCCTTTTGAAAGAAGGTTTCAGAGGCACTTGAAGATCACAGGAGCTCAGAGCTCTGATCCAATGCTTGACTCCTGTATGACAGCAGGACTTTGAGCTTGTCTCGCTTGCTGCAAGCTTGGGTCTGTGGCAGCTTACGCCACTCTGGTGGAAGTCTCATGTTCCAGCCTTAGCTCATACACAAAGGACCCCAAAAATTCAGGCTAATGAATAAAGGCCCCTTCCTCCTCCTCTTTCAAATGTGGCAGCAAGATCCTTCAATCCACCAGAAAAGCCTGTAGTAAGGATGGTCCATCTACCTCCAAGTCTTTTTCATGAAGATCCTTCCTGAGCACATTTTTTTCAGGCTCCTGTACTCCTGAGATGCTCTTTAAATCATCTGGCAAGAAATCTTCCTCCTGAGCTGACTCCCGGCATCTCTTCTTTAATGGACACACACCTCCAGTTACAGGGCCTTGGCAGGTAAGTGTAGTTTAAGCTATTCATTGTACTGGTCCATGATACAAGCCTGCATTATACAGTGGAGGTGAGTTTCAGATGTTTTCCTGGCCCTTACCTGATTCTTCCCTTCCTACACTTCAAGCTCAGTGGAGGACATCAAAGAAACCAACACAAAAGCACACATAGTTTTAAACAAATTGCCAGGATAAAACAGAAAAAACCACTCGTAATTTAGTAGCCAGAACATGTGGGCACACTTAAATACAAATTGCCTTTGCTTTTTTGAAGTGATGAGGACTGGAACTGAACGTCTGCAGACTCTCATGGCTCCAAGCAACCCTACTGCCTCTGGCAGGGACTGACTTCTTGCTAACCGGAGAGGGACAATGCCCGGCAAGGAAAAGGCACAGAAACCATCTGAAGTATTTTCCTTTTCCTTCATTTTGCTATTGCTCTGCATTACTCTCAAGCAACCCAAAAAATCTAGAGATGTAAATACAAATGCTGTCGGGAAATACTTGATTCATAAATTTAATTAGAGGGCATTGAAAGCCTCTATAATTACTTACTGCAGCAACAGTAGCTGTTGCTGGTAGCTCAAAGGCTTTGGTTTGTATTAAGCAATAGCAAGAAATTTTCCCCACAGGAGAACAAAAAGAGCAAGTCAAGTGTACTCGGAATTAAACTAATAAGCCATCTAGGTTTTTTTTTTTTTCCTAAATAGGCTAGAGGTCTCTTAAAAGCACTACAGCCCACCTTCGGTGTGAACTCCCAACTGCACAAAGACGGATCTATGCTGTGCACCCCCCACATCCATTTTCTGCCCCTGTTCCCACCTTTACACCAGGCTGCAGTGCCGAAAGCTCAGCTGCGGGACACCTGGGAGCTCCCCTGCGCTGGCTCACCAGGACCGGGACCGCACCAAAGGACCCAGGTGACAGGGCGTGATTTTGCTCTGAACAGGGTGGGTACACAGCTCACGCTTTAGAGGAACACCACTAACAGCATTGCTTCTTTTTTTTCTTTGAGAGATTAAGCTTGTCAATCGTTAATGCACAAGCCAAAAAAAAACCCGCATCAAGTAAACAGAGAGGGCATGAAACCAGAAAATTTTAAACAAAATCTGTATTACAACTTATGTAACATTAATGAAGCTTATGCCATGTTGCATGTGCTAAGATATATACTTCTACTTAGTGAGAGCTTATTCATCACTATCATCTTGCTAAGCAAGATGCAAACAGTGAGTGATCAAACAGCACAATGCCTCAGTTTGAAAATCAGGTGTGCAAAGAACATCTCCACGTGACTCTCAAAAGCGCCCTTTCTTAAGCCCTAACAAACATTACACAGCAGGGGAACAGCACATCTTTCATTAAATAGGACTTCACTCCTCCTAACCAGAGGGCATGCTTTTCAAGATGGTAGGACGAGAGAAAGGACAACATGAGACACGTCTCCTACAGATGGGTTAAAAAAGCGTTTGCTTTCCCACTGCCAAAATGCAAGAGGAAGAAAGAGACACAGTGGAAATGGAGCAGATGAACAGTTGTGGTCTGGACACCTTCATGCCACAGCACCCTGAGCTGCACTTTAGATTGTGTCTATTCTCACATCAGCCTTTTGTTCAGGCTCAACATGAACACTTTGAAATGTTTGCAGACTGACTAATATTTTTTTTCTACTCTGAATGAATAGTAATCAATGCCTCTTCTCCTTTACTTTCCAGACCTTGTTTCCCTGGGGAAGAAACCACCACACTTAGACAAAAATGAAGCCAGAGACGGAATTGCCTCCCTACACACTCAGCCCAGCAGCAGGTCAAAGAAAAGTATGAGTTCATGTTGGCACGCAGATCTGACCAAGGGTTTTTGCTGGATGAATGTCTCCAGGGTTTTTGGTCTCGCAGTGAGTGAAGAAAAAGCATTTAGGCTCAAATTACAGGACCATTGTTCCCATTAATAAGGCAGTAACATTTACCTCCCTCTCCATCAGCTCCATAAGTTATCATTAGGAAGAAGAAGGGGCAGGAAGAGGAAAAAAAAGCAGGTATTGTCTTCTCACCATAGCATTCAGCCACATGCACAGCACAACGCTTCAGAAACCCGACACAACTACAATACAGAGGCACATCACTCCACAAAATCCTTTGGCAAGACCAGCCCCATCACCACACAACAGCTATTTAGTTGTTTTGGTGGTAGTTTTATGTAAATAAAATTGGTTCTGTGAAACGGCAGCTCATACATCTGCTTACTAATGCTGTAGCATTTAAATCTCAAGCATACATGCTCAAAATTCACACTGATGCTTTAAACATTGTCCTGTAAAATGTAAATAAAATGCAACTGACTGCACAGCCGATTCTATTCTTCTAACCGAATCTCCTTCTAAATTATTACTTGCATGCAATCCTGGGTACACATCTTTGCTTGGAACTAAAATTAGTTCTCTTTTCTACCCTTCAGCCAGGATCTAGCCTGCAGATTGTCAGTACTTTTCAGTACCACAGCTTGCTTGTGTCTGACTGCTCACAAACTCCTTTCACCTTAAAAATCAAGAGGAAATTTCCAATGAACAACCCTATTAGTTTCTGAGCACACACCTGTACCACAAGCCCCATTACCTCTGCGCGACATTCATAAGGACACTTGGGGAACGATGGACCTCTTACCCTTCTGCCTGAGCTCACCAGCTCCGCCAACACACGAAGGGAAAGCGCCAGAAGAGTTGTCTCCAGGTAGAGGATGCTTTGATAACCCAAGAGGAATACGCAGTTGGAAACAGGCAAGGAGGAAGAGATGCAAAAGGGTTTTATCCCTCGGGTGCTACTATGCAAGTGAAACGCAAATGAGTAATGTCAGCTCTGCAGCACCTCAGTTGGTGCTTGACTGAGCAAAGACAGTGTTGTTTTTTAAACTGAAACCCAAAGCAAGAAATAAAATGAGAACAAGATGTTATCAGACAGATCAATCTACTGCCAGCTTCTTTCATTACCAAGGGAGAGCCAAGGCCAACTTATCTTATACTCTCCTCGAATTATCCTCTCACCTGGACGTTACAAGTACCCTCATAGCCACAACCAGATTTAGCCAGTCCCAAGGTGTCTTTAAGCAGACAGCCAAGCAAACAAGAACCTCTATTTCTTCATTTTCAACAGAGCAAACTGCTTCTAGGGTGTTATTAGTCTGTGGAAAAAAAATAGGGTCCCAGGACAAAATAATAATAAAGAAAAGTCCATTGCAGTACCCTAAATCTGCTGCCTCACTTTCAGACTATCCAAACCACAGCACACAGACATCCAAGTGCAGCACCGACATCTGTAAGTTATATAAAAAGCAATTTCACTCTGCTACAGGTCAGAGCCAAAGGTGGTTAGCATGTAAGGCAAACGCTATCTGTTCCCCACCCTTCAGCCAGCATAGATGTTCACCGTGCTGAATGGCAAGATCCTAAGAGCATGGATGACGATGCACAGTCAAGCACGGTACCTCAAACACCGACTGTGTTTTCAACACCCCTGTGTGGTGACTGTGTCCATCACATCCAAATGCGTTGCAATTCAAGCCCTCGGTGCTGAGGGGCAGAGGAACAGAAAGTTGAGTTCAGCAAAGGGATTGCCTTTGGATCTTTTATCCGATGTGATAGGAACCAACTGCAGAGTGCTCAGGAACAGAGGAACGATTAGCAAAAATTGTGTGGGATTCAGCATGTCTTCCCTACAAACAAATCTTGTTTGTGTAAAGCCTAAGGGATGAGTGTGATAGCTTGACAAGATAAAATGATGAAAGTGAGCGGATGCAAAATAGACTGTCATAAACCAGAGGGAGAAACATTTGATATTTTCCAAAGAATGTAGGTACTTTTTTTTGTTTGGTTTTTTTGAATCATGAAAAGCAGACATTGGGTTTGTGGCAGGGGGAGAAGAAAACAAGTGTTTGTAACACGCTCCATAGTTTTATGCATCAAAACTAACTGCCAAAATACTACCTTCCAATTGTCTGTTTTCAAGCAAACTCTCACTCTGCTGCCTGGGTAACCAGAACACTTGTACACCGCTGATGACGGGGACCCCAGGTATTTGATCACCTTCTGTCTTTACCTTTCCCTACTAAACACAAAACAAGACAGGAAACTGCACGTGTACAGCATACACTGTGTTTTATAAAGCTCTAAATGCATTTTTTTCAGTGTCGAATTTTTCTGGAAATGCCTGACACTATGTGTCAGGTACATCACTCAACAACAAAAGGATCAGATGCTGACTTCCCTTTGAAAAAAACAGGAGCTTTAGTTTCAGATGATGCAGGCGAAATGAAAATATTGCTAAATGCTGGAGTACCATTATGTGCCCATGGTGATATGATGGAAAATCAACTAACCTGCAGTTATCTGCATCAAGAAGTCGGTAGGAACTGCTAGTCCTAGGGCCAGAGCTGCCTTTACCGTACTCCTCCACACCAGTGGGATTTACGGTGTGGTTAATCTGGTCTCTGATTTGGTTAACAACAGGTACGATGCTGCACGGCTCCACTTATGCAGGCAGACAAAACTAGACCAGAGCATGCTCAACATTTACCAACACATATCGTGACAGCACAAACATCCAGAACAGTCGTGTGCCGCTGTAGGAAGGACCCAGGGTTCAAAAGGGGAACGGAGTAAGGGTGTTTGACAGCAGGGGGAAATACACGCTCGGGATGCAGATAAAAAACACAAGAGTGTCTCCTTCCTTTAGGAATCTGGAGACGAGTCTGGAAGGAAAAGGTCAAGTGAGTTTTCCCCAAAACAGCGTAGCTCATTGAGCTCTCAGTCATAAAGAAGCAGCAAGGAAATGTGATTGCACCCTATAATTTCCTGGCTTAGCAGTACACAAGAAGAGGTAATATTTTGTCTGTAAACATTAAAACACCTTTAAAAAAAATATTTCTCATTCACTGTCATTACCTTAAAAGGACTGCAATGCTATTAAACAACAAAAAGCTCAGAAGAGAATACTTCAAATAGTTCATTTAACTTACACCCACATGCAGGTAATAACTAAAGGACTCTAGGTTAAAAAAGCCATTGAATAATACACACTTAATAGTCTAACGTGCTCACCTTCCCATCATAGCGTTTCACTATAAACTGATCCAGGCCCAGATCTGAAAGAGAAAAAAAAACCAAGATACTTCAAAAAAAATGCTCTTAGAGTGTAAAAGCAAGCATTTCTTGGATTTTCTGTTCAAGTGAGTATTACAAAGGAAAATGCACTGTCTGAATAACATCAGTAGAAAGCATAAGGACAAAGAAGGAAAAATTTTTTGGCTTCATGCATTTTGTACTTTGTATTTTGATCATGAGAGACAACAAACTCATGGTATCAGAGAAGGAAGCCTCCTCCTAGCAGGGAAAATAGGAACACAGCTCCCAGCATCTCTCAAGAGCCCAAAACACCCATCCCAAAGCAGAAGATTTCTGCACTATTACCAGGCAGACATCTCGCCCGTGATGCCCCATGTTCATGCATGTTCATAAAACTCTTATTTTGTTTCCAATAACACCTTTTGAATGCCTCACAAATGGAAAAACAAAGAATTGTTCCCGTAATTAATTGGGATATCCTCAAATAAACCCAAAA